>JAQIUQ010002256.1:0-50452 GCA_030378365.1 Hybognathus amarus
AAGAAAGACAAAAAAGGGTCGCAAAATAATACATTAAATACACCATAAATACAAAGACAGACAAAAAGGGTCATAAAATAGGAGATAGAAAGTTTTCATAAAAAGGGGAAATAGACAAACTTGATCTTAAATGGAATAAGAGGCAAAACAACAAAGAGAAAAATCAAAAAATACTTACCCTGACCCACCCACCCAAGTCCCAAGGATGAACAAGAAAGTTGCACATTTCCAGAAGTTCATGAAAATGAATGAATTACCAAGTGAACCCGATAGCCATCCCATCAGCAAGGGGAGAACAAAAAATTCAAACAGGTTGAATGAAATCACACCATCAAGCACAAATAAAAATGGGCACAAGAGCATAGAGAACAAATCACAAAGCAGAAAAAGAGCCTAGTAAGACATCCACTAATGCTAACATCCAGAAGGCAGTAAAGAAAAAACATCACTATAAAAAAAAATCCACACAGTAAAGACAAAACATTTTATGCAGTACATTTCAATACAAACTACTCACACAAGTCAAACACAAGTCAAGACCCGCACAAGTCAAACACAAGTCAAGACCCACACAAGTCAGGATCCACACAAGTCAAGACCCGCACAAGTCAAACAAGTCAAACACAAGTCAAGACCCGCACAAATCAAACACAAGTCAAGACCCGCACAAATCAAACACAAGTCAAGACCCGCACAAGACAGGACCAGCACAAGTCAAACAAGTCAAGACCCGCACAAGACAGGACCAGCACAAGTCAAACAAGTCAAGACCCACACAAGTCAAACACAAGTCAAGACCCGCACAAGTCAAACAAGTCAGGATCCACACAAGTCAAGAACCCGCACACAGTCAAACACAAGTCAAGACCCGCACCAGTCAAACACAAGTCAAGATACGCACAAGTCAAACAAGTCAGGATCCACACAAGTCAAACAAGTTCAGGATCCACACAAGACAAACAAAAGTCAAGACCCAAACAAGTCAAACACAAGGACCCGCACAAATCAAACACAGGTCAAGACTCACAAGTCAAACACAAGTCAAGACCCGCACAAGTCAAACACAAGTCAAGACCCGCACAAGACAGGACCAGCACAAGTCAAACAAGTCAAGACCCGCACAAGACAGGACCAGCACAAGTCAAACAAGTCAAGACCCGCACAAGTCAAACACAAGTCAAGACCCGCACAAGTCAAACAAGTCAGGATCCACACAAGTCAAGACCCGCACCAGTCAAACACAAGTCAAGACAAGCACAAGTCAAACAAGTCAGGATCCACACAAGTCAAACAAGTCAGGATCCACACAAGTCAAGACCCACACAAGTCAAACACAAGTCAAGACCCGCACCAGTCAAACACAAGTCAAGACACGCACAAGTCAAACAAGTCAGGATCCACACAAGTCAAACAAGTTAGGATCCACACAAGACAAACAAAAGTCAAGACCCAAACAAGTCAAACACAAGTAAGGACCCGCACAAATCAAACACAGGTCAAGACTCACAAGTCAAACACAAGTCAAGACCCGCACAAGTCAAAAACAAGTCAAGACCCGCACAAGTCACACACACACACACAAGTCAAGACCCGCACAAGTCACACACACACACACACAGTCAAGACCCGCACAAGTCACACACACACACACACACGCACACAAGTCAAGCCCCGCAAAAGTCAAACACACACAAGTCAAGACCCGCACAAGTCAAACAAGTCAGAATCCACACAAGTCAAACACAAGTCAAGACCCACACCAGTCAAACACAAGTCAAGACACGCACAAGTCAAACAAGTCAGAATCCACACAAGTCAAACACAAGTCAAGACCCGCACCAGTCAAACACAAGTCAAGACACGCACAAGTCAAACAAGTCAGGATCCACACAAGTCAAACAAGTTAGGATCCACACAAGACAAACAAAAGTCAAGACCCAAACAAGTCAAACACAAGTAAGGACCCGCACAAATCAAACACAGGTCAAGACTCACAAGTCAAACACAAGTCAAGACCCCCACAAGTCAAAACCCCCACAATTCAAACACAAGTGAAGACCCACACAAGTCAAAAACAAGTCAAGACCCACACAAGTCAAGACCCGCACAAGTCAAGACCCGCACAAGTCAAACAACTCAAGACCCACACAATTCAAACACAAGTCAAGACCCACACAAAGCGGAACTAATCTTGTCATATATATGTGCATTTCCCACTGAGTGCTGAATTGTTGAGATGAAGTGATGTGATGCAATGTTTGCTGTGTGAACCTAAACCCCTGGATGTCCATTTCCTGCCTGAATTTATCACATTCTGACTGCATAAGAAGAGGCTAACACTGTTGTACTCCACAGACCATTGAGTGTATTTATCTGGCGGCCCACTGTGAAGCGAGACACGTAGTGAACGCTTAACCGACTGCTTTGGAGTGAAACCTCCAGCCGTAAGTTCTGTCTTGCACTTAAAGAAGAGGATTACATACCTGTATGCTCACCTGTCTGCTTTGCAGTGAAGCTCCCCACTGTAAGCTCTGTCTGTTGGCCCTGCAAGTGAATTTCAATAAAATTGTGAAAACCATACGCGCCAACCCGTTTGACTAAGGTTGTCAAGCCCCACTGTCACAGTAATGCGTTTCAGTGGCAACGGTTCCGTATGGCATACAAACTACCACAAACACACAATATCTGCCCAACCACCCATAATTAAGGAATGAATGAAAAAGGAAAGGAAATGAATGATTGTAAATACTATGCAACCTATAAAAGTAACCTACAGACTCTTCAAGTTTTATAGTATTAAATACATTCGATCTGATTCAGAGGAATAAAAGGTAAGCAGTATGTGAATGCTTGGCTAAAGAGATGCGTCTTTAGTCTAGTTTTAAACTGTGACAGCGAGTCAGAGCTTCGAACCATATCGGGAGGGCTATTCCAGAGTTTGAGTGTAAAGAATTTAAGTTTGAACCTAACTTTTATTTCTGGAATATTTACATTAATAAATAACTAAAGCTAATTACAAGTAATTGTCTAGCAGTCTTGTTGAACAAATTTTAAGTACCATTCCAATGCTTATGATTTAGGGCAGATTTGACTTACTCAACCTAACCTGAGGATAATAAATAAGGTTAAAGGTGTTAAAATTAAAGCACACTCGTAAAACATGGCGCCCAACATGGGGAGCTTTAACTGTTCAATTCTGGCCAGTAATTGAACAGTTAAGCGCCTGCTAAATAGCGTGTGCGTGGATATGCTTAATGATTAGAAATTTATTTTCTTTTTCTTTTTTTGAGAAAAAAAAAATCACCAAATAGAACACTAGAGAAACTTAATCAAAAAAAGTATAATCTGCAGCGACATCAAGAACATCAGGAAAGCAGTGAGTGCACACCTTACACTCACCTGAGGTAGCACAAACATTACGGACCATAGACATGCCGATGATCACTGCGTTGTCGCTATCCGAACTCGCGAAGAAGGGAGAAGCAGTTCTGGGTGGAGATCTTGAAGACCAGGAGGGGCAGCGGAGAGCTTCTAGCTCGGGTCCTGGCTCATGTCTTCCGCTGTGTGATCCATGGTGTTGTGTCTGTGCCGGAGTGAATGAAGCCAGAGATGATCGCATCCTCCCTGGGCAGAGAAGTGCATGAAGTAAACAAAGTCAGTCAAAGAGTAACTAACCAATGATTTGTGCGCATCGGCACGTGATGTTTCAAGCACAGACCGCCGATCCAGCAGCCCAGCACAGGCGTCGAGTCGTCTCTCACAGGCGTGCCGAGTCGTCTCTCCACAGGCGTCGAAGTCGTCTCTCACAGGCGTGCGAGTCGCTCTCCACAGGCGTCTGAGTCGCCTCTCACAGGCGTCGAAGCTCGTCTCTCCACAGGCGTCGAAGTCGTCTCTCCACAGGCGTCGCAGTCCGCCTCTCCACAGGCGTCGAGTCGTCTCTCCACAGGCGCCTGAAGTCGTCGTCTCCACAGGCGTCGAGTTCGTCTCTCCACAGGCTGCCAGAGTCGTCTCTCCACAGGCGTCGAGTCGTCTCTCACAGGCGCTGAGGTCGTCTCTCACAGGCGCTGAGGTGTCTCCACAGGCGTCGAGTCGTCTCTCCCACAGGCGCCGAAGTCGTGCTCTCCACAGGCGTCGAGTCCGCTCTCCACAGGCGCGAGTCGTCTCTCCACAGGCTGCCGAGTCGCTCTCACACAGCGCCTGCAGTATGCTCTCCACAGGCGCGAGTCGTCTCTCCACAGGCGCTAGAGTCGCTCTCCACAGGTGCTGATCCCGCCGCAGCTCAGTGCTGCTCCACAGGCGTGGCGAGTCGTCTCTCCACAGGCTGAGTCGTAGTCCAGCCTCGTGTCTCCACAGGCGCTGCCAAGTCGCTCTGCACACAGGCTGCCGAGTTGCCTCTCACAGGCTGTCGAGTCGACATCTCCCACAGGCGCTGAGTCGCTCTCCACAGGCGCCGAAGTCCGTCTCTCCACAGGCGCGAGTCGTCTCTGCCACAGGCGTCCGAGTCGCTCTCACAGGCGCTGAGTCGTCTCTCCACAGGCAGTCGAGTTGATATCTCCACAGGCGCTGAGTCGTCTCCACAGGCGTCGAGTCGTCTCCACAGGCGTGAGTCGTTGTCTCCACAGGCGCCGAGTCGTCTCTCACAGGCTGCCGAAGTCGTCTCTCCACAGGCGTCGAGTCGCCTCTCCACAGGCGTCAGAGTCTCGTCTGCTCCACAGGCGTGCCGAGTCGTCTCTCCACAGGCGTCGAAGTCGTCTCTCCACAGGCGTCGAGTCGTCTCTCCACAGGCGTCACTAAATAAGGAATAGACACTTTCAATTTAAAATGTTCCACACTAAGCATATCAATTAAGTTTGAACAAAGACTGTGATTTGGACTTTCACTTACTCAGTCATTAAGTGTGTAACGTCTTGGAGATGTTGTCCAACAGAACAGCCGCTCCGATTCTGCTGGGGTGAAGGCAATCAGCAAGATACAGCCTGAGGTCTCTCCCAGAACAGATTCAAATTATCTACAAAGAGCAGTTTCTGTTCATTACACAATGACATTCATTTAGAGTAAATAATCTACTGAACCTTGCCTGTCCGCACGTGGGAAGCGGTCCAGACACGATGATCATTGCTTCAGGCGATGTGTTGTGTACTGTCTCGATCAGGCTCCTGTAGTCCTTCAAAACCTCCGTCTGCCGCAACCTGCCGTCATGTCATTCACTCCGCGCGTGCAGTACAAAAGCTCAGACAAAATGAACTCCATTTTCTCAGGACAAGCATCCAGAGATAATAGCAGAAAACAGATGGGAAATAATTAGCATAGCTGATGTCCATAATGATTTCCATTACACAGGAGTAGATGTTAAAAACCACAATCTCACAAAATCTTGAGAAGTCATCTGAACAAATTGTAAGTACCATTCAAATGCGTATGATTTAGGGCAGATTTGACTTACTCAACCTAACGATAATAAATAAGGTTAAAGGTGTTAAGATTAAAGCACACCATAAAACATGGCGCCCAACGTGGGGCTTTAACTGTTCAATTCTGGCCAGTAATTGAACAGTTAAGCGCCTGCTAAATAGCGTGTGCGTGGATATGCTTAAGGATTAGAAATGTATTTTCTTTTTTTTAAAAACCTAACCCTCCAATTATTTACAAAGAGCAGTTTCTGTTCATTACACAATGACATTAACCATTAATTTAGTGCAAATAATCAACTGAACCTTTCCTGTCCTTATCTGTACGTGGGAAGCGGTCCAGAGCACGATGATCGTTGCTTCAGGCGATGTGTTGCGTAACGTCTCGATCAGGCTCCTATAGTCCTTCAGAACCTCAGCCTAATGTTGTTCGCTCCCACAATTTAGCACAACAGCTCCGACACACTCATCACCATTCAGGATCTTGGGAACCTGTGGAGGGACATCAAGAACATGAGCACCAGGAAAGCACTGAGCACACAGACATGACCGACCATGGAGGTGCCGATGATCACGGCGTCATCGCGTTTCGACTCACGAAGAGGGCAGAAGCGGTTCCGGGTCGAGATCTGAAGACCGGGAGGGGTGGCAGAGAGGTTCTAGCTCTGGTCCTGGCTTGTGTCTTCCGCTGTGTGATCCATGGTGTTGTGTCTGTGCCGGAGGGACTGAAGCCAGAGATTATCGCGTCCTCCTGGGCAGAGAAACACATGGAGTAGACGAAGTCAGAGTCAAAGAGTAACAAACCACTGACTTGTGAGAATCGGCGGGTGATGTTTCAAGCGCTGACCGCCGATCCAGGAGCTCACAGCCCACAGGCATCGAGTCGTCTCTCCACAGGCCTCACTAAATAAGGAATACACAGTTTCAATATAATGTTCCACACTAAGCATATCAATTAAGTTTGAACAAAGACTGTGAGTTTGGACTTTGACTTACTAGTCATTAGGTGTGTAACGTCTTGGAGATGTTGTCCGACAGAACAGCCGCTCCGATTCTGCTGGGGTTAAGGCCATCAGTACAATACAGCCTAGATATGTCCCACAACAGATTCAAATGATCTACAAAGAGCAGTTTCTGTTCATTACACAATGACATTAACCATTCATTTAGAGCAAATAATCTACTGAACCTTGCCTGTCCGTACGTGGGAAGCGGTCCAGACACGATGATCGTTGCTTCAGGCGATGTGCTGCGTAACGTCTCTGATCAGGCTTCTATAGTCCTTCAGAACCTCAGCCTAATGTTGTTTGCTCCCACAATGCAGCACAACAGCTCCAATGCACTCATCACCATTCAGGATCTCAGGAACCTGTGGAGGGAAATCAAGAACATGGGCGCCAGGAAGCAGTGAGCACACACTTACCCTTACCTGAGGTGGGCACGGACATGACCGACCATGGAGGTGCCGATGATCACGCTGTCGTCGCATTCCGACTCAGCGAAGAGAGAAGCGGTTCCAGGTTGAGATCTCGAAGACCGGTAGGGGCGGGCAGAGAGGTTCTCAGCTCTGGTCCTGGCTAGTGTCTTCTACTGTGTGACCCATGGTGTTGTGTCAGTGCCGGAGTGAATGAAGCCAGAGATGATTGCGTCCTCCTGGGCAGAGAAACGCATGGAGTAGACGAAGTCAGAGTCAAAAGAGTAACCAACCACTTACTCGTGAGAATCGGCGGGTGATGTTTCAAGCGCTGACCGTCAATCCAGCAGCTCACAGGCATCGAGTCCGTTCTCCACAGGACTCACTAAATAAGGAATACACAGTTTCAATATAATGTTCCACATGAAGCATATCAATTAAGTTTGAACAAAGACTGTGATTTGGACTATGACTTACTAGTCATTAGGTGTGTAACGTCTTGGAGATGTTGTCCAACAGAACAGCCGCTCCGATTCTGCTGGGGTTAAGGCCATCAGCACAATACAGCCTAGATCTCTACAAGAACAGATTCAAATTATCTACAAAGAGCAGTTTCTGTTCATTACACAATGACATTCATTTAGAGCAAATAATCTACTGAACCTTGCCTGTCCGTACGTGGGAAGCGAGTCCAGACACGATGATCGTCTGCTTCAGGCAATGTGTTGCGTACCGTCTCGATCAGGCTCCTGTAGTCCTTCAAAACCTCCATCTTCCGCAACCTGCCGTCATGTCATTCGCTCACGCGTGCAGTAGAACAGCTCGGACAAAATGAACTTCCATTTTCTCGGGACAAGCGTCCCGATATAATAGCAGAAAACAGATGGGAAATAATTAGCATAGCTGAGGTCCATAATGATTTCCATTACACAGGAGTAGATGTTAAAAACCACAATCTCACAAAATCTTGAGAAGTCATCTGAACAAATTGTAAGTACCATTCAAATGCTTATGATTTAGGGCAGATTTGACTTACTTAACCTAACGATAATAAATAAGGTTAAAGGTGTTAAGATTAAAGCACACTGTAAAACATGGCACCCAACGTGGGGCTTTAACTGTTCAATTCTGGCCAGTAACTGAACAGTTAAGCGCCTGCTAAATAGCACGTGCGTGGATATGCTTAAGGATTAGAAATGTATTTTCTTTTTTTAAAACCTAACCCTCCAATTATTTACAAAGAGCAGTTTCTGTACATTACACAATGACATTAACCATTAATTTAGTACAAATAATCAACTGAACCTTTCCTGTCCTTATCTGTACGTGGAAAGCGGTCCAGACACAGATGATCGTTGCTTCAGGCGATGTGTTGCGTGAGCGTCTCGATCAGGCTTCTGTAGACCTTCAGAACCTCAGCCTAATGTTGTTCGCTCCCACAATTTAGCACAACAGCTCCGACACACTCATCACCATTCAGGATCTTGGGAACCTGTGGAGGGACATCAAGAACATGAGCACCAGGAAAGCACTGAGCGCGCACCTTACCCTTACCTGAGGTAGCACGGACATGACCGACCATGGAGGTGCCGATGATCACGGCGTCATCGCGTTCCGACTCACGAAAAGGGCAGAAGCGGTTCCGGGTCGAGATCTTGAAGACCGGGAAGGGCGGCAGAGAGGTTCTAGCTCTGGTCCTGGCTCGTGTCTTCTACTGTGTGACCCATGGTGTTGTGTCTGTGCCGGAGTGAATAAAACCGGAGATGATCGCGTCCTCCTGGGCAGAGAACACGCATGGAGTAGACGAAGTCAGAGTCAAAGAGTAACCAACCACTGACTTGTGAGAATCGGCTGGTGATGTTTCAAGCGCTGACCGTCGATCCAGCAGCTCACAGCCCACAGGCATCGAGTCGTCTCTCCACAGGCCTCACTAAATAAGGAATACATAGTTTCAATATATTGTTCCACACTAAGCATATCAATTAAGCTTGAACAAAGACTGTGATTTGGACTTTTACTTACTAGTCATTACGTGTGTAACGTCTTGGAGATGTTGTCCGACAGAACAGCCGCTCCAATTCTGTTGGGGTTAAGGCCATCAGCACAATACAGCCTAGATCTCTCCAATAACAGATTCAAATTATCTACAAAGAGCAGTTTCTGTTCATTACACAATGACATTCATTTAGAGAAAATCTACTGAAACTTGCCTGTCCGTACGTGGGAAGCGGTCCAGACACGATGATCGTTGCTTCAGGCGATTTGTTGCGTACCGTCTCGATCAGGCTCCTGTAGTCTTCCTTCAAAACTTCCATCTGCCGCAACCTGCTGTCATGTCATTCGCTCCCGCGTGCAGTACAACAGCTCGGACAAACTGAACTCCATTTTCTCGGGACAAGCGTCCCGAGATAATAGCAGAAAACAGATGGGAAATAATTAGCATAGCTGATGTTCATAATGATTTCCATTACACAGAAGTAGATGTTAAACCACAATCTCACAAAATCTTTAGAAGTCATCTGAACAAATTGTAAGTACCATTCAAATGCTTATGATTTAGGGCAGATTTGACTTACTCAACCTAATGATAATAAATAAGGTTAAAGCTGGTAAGATTAAAGCACACACTGGAAAACATGGCACCCAACGTGGGCCTTTAACTGTTCAATTCTGGCCAGTAATTGAACAGTTAAGTGCCTGCTAAATAGTGTGTGCGTGGATGTGCTTAAGGATTAGAAATTTATTTTCTTTTTTTTTTAAAAACCTAACCCTCCAATTATTTACAAAGAGCAGTTTCTGTTCATTACACAATAACATTAACCATTAATTTAGTGCAAATAATCAACTGAACCTTTCCTGTCCTTATCTGTACGTGGGAAGCGGTCCAGACATGATGATCGTTGCTTCAGGCGATGTGTTGCGTAACGTCTCGATCAAAATCCTGTAGTCCTTCAGAACCTCAGCCTAATGTTGTTCGCTCCCACAATTAGCACAACAGCTCCGACACTCATCACCATTCAGGATCTTGGGAACCTGTGGAGGGACCTCAAGAACATGAGCACCAGGAAAGCAGTGAGCACACACCTTATCCTTACCTGAGGTAGCACGGACATGACAGACCATGGAGGTGTCGATGATCACGGTGTCGTCGCATTCCGACTCGCGAAGAGGGGAGAAGCGATTCTGGGTCAGATCTCGAAGACCGGGAGGGGCGGCAGAGAGGTTCTAGCTCTGGTCCTGGCTCGTGTCTTCCACTGTGTGATCCATGGTGTTGTGTCTGTGCCGGAGTGAATGAAGCCAGAGATGATAGAGTCTTCCTGGGCAGAGAAACGCAGGAGTAGACAAAGTCAGAGTCAAAGAGTAACCAACCACTGACTTGTGAGAATCAGCGGGTGATGTTTCAAGCGCTACCGTCGATCCAGCTGCTCACAGCCCACAGGCATCGAGTCGTCTCTCCACAGGACTCATGAAACGAGGAATACACAGTTTCAATATAATGTTGCACACTAAGCATATCAATTCAGTTAACAAAGACTGTGATTTGCGACTTTGACTTACTAGTCAATAGGTGTGTAACGTCTTGGAGATGTTGTTCGAAGCAGAACAGCCGCTCCGATTCCTGCTGGGGTGAAGGCCATCAGCATGATACAGCCTAGATCTCTCCCAGAACAGATTCTAATTATTTACAAAGAGCACTTTCTGTTCATTACACAATGACATTCATTTAGAGCAAATAATCTACTGAACCTTGCCTGTCCGTACGTGGGAAGCGGTCCAGACACGATGACGTTGCTTCAGGCGATGTGTTGCGTACACGTCTCCAATCAGGCTCCTGTAGTCCTTCAATACCTCCGTCTGCCGCAACCTGCCGTCATGTCATTCGCTGCCGCGTGCAGAACAGCTCGGACAAACTGAACTCCATTTTCTCTGGACAAGCGTCCCGAGATAATAGCAGAAAACAGATGGGAAATAATTAGCATAGCTGATGTCCCTAATGATTTCCATTACACAGGAGTAGATGTTAAAAACCACAATCTCACAAAATCTTGAGAAGTCATCTGAACAAATTATAAGTACCATTCAAATGCTTATGATTTAGGGCAGATTTGCCTTACTCAACCTAACGATAATAAATAAGGTTAAAGGTGTTAAGATTAAAGCACACCGTAAAACATGGCACCCTAACGTGGAGCTTTAACTGTTCAATTCTGGCCAGTAATTGAACAGTTAAAGCACACCGTAAAACATGGCGCCCAACGTGGGGCTTTAACTGTTCAATTCTGGCCAGTAATTGAACAGTTAGCGGCCTGCTAAATAGCGTGTGCGTGGATATGCTTAAGGATTAGACATTTATTTTCTTTTTTTTTAAAACCTAACCCTCCAATTATTTACAAAGAGCAGTTTCTGTTCATTACACAATGACATTAACCATTAATTTAGTGCAAATAATTAACTGAACCTTTCCTGTCCTTATCTGTACGTGGGAAGCGGTCCAGGATACGATGATCGTTGCTTCAGGCGATGTGTTGCGTAACGTTCTCAATCAGGCTCCTATAGTCCTTCAGAACCTCAGCCTAATGTTGTTTGCTCCCACAATGCAGCACAACAGCTCCAATGCACTCATCACCATTCAGGATCTCAGGAACCTGTGCAGGGACATCAAGAACATGAGCGCCAGGAAAGCAGTGAGCACACACCTTACCCTTACCTGAGGTAGCACGGACATGACCGACGATGGAGGTGCCGATGATCACGGCGTTGTCGCATTCCGAATCGCGAAGAGGGGAGAAGCGGTTCCGGGTCGAGATCTCGAAGACCGGGAGGGGCGGCAGAGAGGTTCTAAGCTCTGAGTCCTGGCTCATGTCTTCTACTGTGTGACCCATGGTGTTGTGTCTGTGCCGGAGTGAATGAAACCAGAGATGATCGCGTCCCCTGGGCAGAGAAACGCATGGAGTAGACGAAGTCAGTCAAAGAGTAACCAACCACCGACTTGTGAGAATCAGCGGGTGATGTTTCAGAGCGCTGACCGCCGATCCCAGCAGCTCACAGCCCACAGGCATCGAGTCGTCTCTCCACAGGACTCACTAAATAAGGAATACACAGTTTCAATATAATGTTCCACACTAAGCATATCAATTAAGCTTAGAACAAAGACTGTGATTTGGACTTTGACTTACTAGCCATTACGTGTGTAACGTCTTAGAGATGTTGTCCCACAGAACAGCCGCTCCGATTCTGCTGGGGTTAAGGCCATCAGCACGATACAGCCTAGATCTCTCCGAAGAACAGATTCAAATTATCTAAAAAGAGCAGTTTCTGTTCATTACACAATGACATTCATTTAGAGCAAATAATCTACTGAACCTTGCCTGTCCGCACGTGGGAAGCGGTCCAGACACGATGATCGTTGCTTCAGGCGATGTGTTGCGTACCGTCTCGATCAGGCTCCTGTAAGTCCTTCAAAACCTCCGTCTGCGCAACCTGCCGTCATGTCATTCGCTCCCGCGTGCAGTACAACAGCTCGGACAAACTGAACTCCATTTTTCTCGGGACAAGCATCCCGAGATAATAGCAGAAGACAGATGGGAAATAATTAGCATAGCTGATGTCCCTAATGATTTCCATTACACAGGAGTAGATGTTAAAAACCACAATCTCACAAAATCTTGAGAAGTCATCTGAACAAATTGTAAGTACCATTCAAATGCTAATGATTTAGGGCAGATTTGCCTTACTCAACCTAACGATAATAAATAAGGTTAAAGGTGTTAAGATTAAAGCACACCGTAAAACATGGCGCCCAACGTGGATCTTTAACTGTTCAATTCTGGCCAGTAATTGAACAGTTAAAGCACACCGTAAAACATGGCACCCAACGTGGGGCTTTGAACTGTTCAATTCTGGCCAGTAATTGAACAGTTAAAGCACACCGTAAAAAATGGCAACCAACGTGGGGCTTTAACTGTTCAATTCTGGCCAGTAATTGAACAGTTTATCGCCTGCTAAATAGCGTGTGCGTGGATATGCTTAAGGATTAGAAATTTATTTTCTTTTTTTAAAAACCTAACACTCCAATTATTTACAAAGAGCAGTTTCTGTTCATTACACAATGACATTAACCATTAATTTAGTGCAAATAATCAACTGAACCTTTCCTGTCCTTATCTGTACGTGGGAAGCGGTCCAGACACGATGATCGTTGCTTCAGGCGATGTGTTGCGTAACGTCTCGATCAGGCTCCTATAGTCCTTCAGAACCTCAGCCTAATGTTGTTTGCTCCCACAACGCAGCACAACAGCTCCAATGCACTCATCACCATTCAGGATCTCAGGAACCTGTGCAGGGACATCAAGAACATGAGCGCCAGGAAAGCAGTGAGCACACACCTTACTCTTACCTGAGGTAGCACGGACATGACCGACCATGGAGGTGCCGATGATCACGGTGTCGTCGCATTCCGACTCGCGAAGAGGGAGAAGCGGTTCCAGGTTAAGATCTCGAAGACCGGAGGGCGGCAGAGAGGTTCTAGCTCTGGTCCTGGCTCGTGTCTTCTACTGTGTGACCCATGGTGTTGTGTCTGTGCCGGAGTGAATGAAACCAGAGATGATCGCGTCCTCCTGGGCAGAGAAACACATGGAGTAGACGAAGTCAGAGTCAAAGAGTAACCAACCACTGACTTGTGAGAATCGGCGGGTGACGTTTCAAGCGCTGACCGCCGATCCAGCAGCTCACAGCCCACAGGCATCGAGTCGTCTCTCCACAGGCCTCACTAAATAAGGAATACACAGTTTCAATATAATGTTCCACACTAAGCATATCAATTAAGCTTGAACAAAGACTGTGATTTGGACTTTGACTTACTAGTCATTACGTGTGTAACGTCTTGGAGATGTTGTCCGACAGAACAGCCGCTCCGATTCTGCTGGGGTTAAGGCCATCAGCACAATACATCCTATATCTTCTCCATGAACAGATTTAAATTATCTACAAAGAGCAGTTTCTGTTCATTACACAATGACATTCATTTAGATCAAATAATCTACTGAACCTTGCCTGTCCGTACGTGGGAAGCGGTCCAGACATCGATGATCGTTGCTTCAGGCGATGTGTTGCGTACCGTCTCGATCAGGCTCCTGTAGTCCTTCTAAAACCTCCGTCTGCCGCAACCTGCCATCATGTCATTCGCTCCCGCGTGCAGTACAACAGCTCGGACAAACTGAACTCTATTTTCTCGGGACAAGCGTCCCGAGATAATAGCAGAAAACAGATGGGAAATAATTAGCATAGCTGATGTCCATAATGATTTCCATTACACAGGAGTAGATGTTAAACCACAATCTCACAAAATCTTGAGAAGTCATCTGAACAAATTGTAAGTACCATTCAAATGCTTATGATTTAGGGCAGATTTGCCTTACTCAACCTAACGATAATAAATAAGGTTAAAGGTGTTAAGATTAAAGCACACCGTAAAACATGGCACCCAACGTGGAGCTTTAACTGTTCAATTCTGGCCAGTAATTGAACAGTTAAGCGCCTGCTAAATAGCGTGTGCGTGGATATGCTTAAGGATTAGAAATTTATTTTCTTTTTTTTTAAAACCTAACCCTCCAATTATTTACAAAGAGCAGTTTCTGTTCATTACACAATGACATTAACCATTAATTTAGTGCAAATAATCAACTGAACCTTTCCTGTCCTTATCTGTACGTGGGAAGCGGTCCAGACACGATGATCGTTGCTTCAGGCGATGTGTTGCGTAACGTCTCGATCAGGCTCCTATAGTCCTTCAGAACCTCAGCCTAATGTTGTTCGTTCCACAAGTTAGCACAACAGCTCCGACACACTCGTCACCATTCAGGATCTTGGGAACCTGTGGAGGGACATCAAGAACATAAGCACCAGGAAAGCACTGAGCACGCACCTTACCCTTACCTGAGGTAGCACGGACATGACCGACCATGGAGGTGCCGATGATCACGGCGTCATCGCGTTCCGACTCACGAAGAGGGCAGAACCGGTTCCGGGTCGAGATCTCGAAGACCGGGGAGGGGCGGCAGAGAGGTTCTATCTCTGGTCCTGGCTCGCATCTTCCGCTGTGTGATCCATGGTCCATGGTGTTGTGTCTGTGCCGGAGTGAATGAAGCCAGAGATTATCGCGTCCTCCTGGGCAGAGAAACACATGGAGTAGACGAAGTCAGTCAAAGAGTAACCAACCACTGACTTGTGAGAATCGGCGGGTGATGTTTCAAGCGCTGACCGCCGATCCAGGAGCTCACAGCCCACAGGCATTGAGTCGTCTCTCCACAGGCCTCACTAAATAAGGAATACACAGTTTCAATATAATGTCCCACACTAAGCATATCAATTAAGCTTGAACAAAGACTGTGATTTGGACTTTGACTTACTAGTCATTACGTGTGTAACGTCTTGGAGATGTTGTCCAACAGAACAGCCGCTCCGATTCTGCTGGGGTTAAGGCCATCAGCACAATACAGCCTAGATCTATCCAAGAACAGATTCAAATTATCTACAAAGAGCAGTTTCTGTTCATTACACAATGACATTCATTTAGAGCAAATAATCTACTGAACCTTGCCTGTCCGTACGTGGGAAGCGGTCCAGACACGATATTCGTTGCTTCAGGCGATATGTTGCGTACCGTCTCGATCAGGCTCCTGTAGTCCTTCAAAACCTCTGTCTGCCGCAACCTGCCATCATGCCATTCGCTCCCGCGTGCAGTACAACAGCTCGGACAAACTGAACTCTATTTTTCTCGGGACAAGCGTCCGAGATAATAGCAGAAAACAGATGGGAAATAATTAGCATAGCTGATGTCCATAATGATTTCCATTACACAGGAGTAGATGTTAAACCACAATCTCACAAAATCTTGAGAAGTCATCTGAACAAATTGTAAGTACCATTCAAATGCTTATGATTTAGGGCAGATTTGCCTTACTCAACCTAACGATAATAAATAAGGTTAAAGGTGTTAAGATTAAAGCACACCGTAAAACATGGCACCCAACGTGGGCACTTTAACTGTTCAATTCTGGCCAGTAATTGAACAGTTTAGCGCCTGCTAAATAGCGTGTGCGTGGATATGCTTAAGGATTAGAAATTTATTTTCTTTTTTTTTAAAACCTAACCCTCCAATTATTTACAAAGAGCAGTTTCTGTTCATTACACAATGAAATTAACCATTAATTTAGTGCAAATAATCAACTGAACCTTTCCTGTCCTTATCTGTACGTGGGAAGCGGTCCAGACACGATGATCGTTGCTTCAGGCGATGTGTTGCGTAACGTCTCGATCAGGCTCCTATAGTCCTTCAGAACCTCAGCCTAATGTTGTTTGCTCCCACAATGCAGCACAACAGCTCCAATGCACTCATCACCATTCAGGATCTCAGGAACCTGTGCAGGGACATCAAGAACATGAGCGCCAGGAAAGCAGTGAGCACACACCTTACCCTTACCTGAGGTAGCACGGACATGACCGACGATGGAGGTGCCGATGATCACGGCGTTGTCGCATTCCGACTCGCGAAGAGGGGAGAAGCGGTTCCGGGTCGAGATCTCGAAGACCGGGAGGGGCGGCAGAGAGGTTCTAGCTCTGGTCCTGGCTCGTGTCTTCTACTGTGTGACCCATGGTATTGTGTCTGTGCCGGAGTGAATGAAACCAGAGATGATTGCGTCCTCCTGGGCAGAGAAACGCATGGGAGTAGACGAAGTCAGAGTCAAAGAGTAACCAACCACTGACTTGTGAGAATCGGCAGGTGATGTTTCAAGCGCTGACCGCCGATCCAGGAGCTCACAGCCCACAGGCATCGAGTCGTCTCTCCACAGGACTCACTAAATAAGGAAACACAGTTTCAATATAATGTTCCACACTAAGCATATCAATTAAGTTTGAACAAAGACTGTGATTTGGACTATGACTTACTAGTCATTAGGTGTGTAACGTCTTGGAGATGTTGTCCGACAGAACAGCCGCTCCTGATTCTGCTGGGGTTAAGGCCATCAGCACAATACAGCCTAGATCTCTCCAAGAACAGATTCAAATTATCTACAAAGAGCAGTTTCTGTTCATTACACAAGGACATTCATTTAGAGCAAATAATCTACTGAACCTTGCCTGTCCGTACGTGGGAAGCGGTCCAGACACGATGATCGTTGCTTCAGGCGATGTGTTACGTACCGTCTCGATCAGGCTCCTGTAGTCCTTCAAAACCTCCGTCTGCCGCAACATGCAGTCATGTCATTCGCTCCCGCGTGCAGTACAACAGCTCGGACAAACTGAACTTACTGATGGGAAATAATTAGCATAGCTGATGTCCGTAATGATTTCCATTACACAGGAGTAGATGTTAAAAACCACAATCTCACAAAATCTTGAGAAGTCATCTGAACAAATTGTAAGTACCATTAAAATGCTTATGATTTAGGGCAGATTTGACTTACTCAACCTAACGATAATAAATAAGGTTAAAGGTGTTAAGATTAAAGCACACCGTAAAACATGGCAACCAACGTGGGGCTTTAACTGTTCAATTTTGGCCAGTAATTGAACAGTTAAGCGCCTGCTAAATAGCATGTGAGTGGATATGCTTAAGGATTAGAAATTTATTTTCTTTTTTTAAAAAACCTAAAACTCCAATTATTTACAAAGAGCAGTTTCTGTTCATTACACAATGACATTCATTTAGAGCAAATAATCTACTGAACCTTGCCTGTCCGTACGTGGGAAGCGGTCCAGATACACGATCGTTGCTTCAGGCGATGTGTTGCGTACCGTCTCGATCAGGCTCCTGTAGTCCTTCAAAACCTCCGTCTGCCGCAACCTGCCGTCATGTCATTCGCTCCCACGTGCAGTACAACAGCTCGGACAAACTGAACTCTATTTTCTCGGGACAAGCGTCCCGAGATAATAGCAGAAAACAGATGGGAAATAATTAGCATAGCTGATGTCCATAATGATTTCCATTACACAGGAGTAGATGTTAAACCACAATCTCACAAAATCTTGAGAAGTCATCTGAACAAATTGTAAGTACCATTCAAATGCTTATGATTTAGGGCAGATTTGCCTTACTCAACCTAACGATAATAAATAAGGTTAAAGGTGTTCAGATTAAAGCACACTCGTAAAACATGGCACCCAACGTGGGGCTTTAACTGTTCAATTCTGGCCAGTAATTGAACAGTTTAACACCTGCTAAATAGCGTGTGCATGGATATGCATAAGGATTAGAAATTTATTTTCTTTTTTTTAAAAAACCTAACCCTCCAATTATTTACAAAGAGCAGTTTCTGTTCATTACACAATGATATTAACCATTAATTTAGTGCAAATAATCAACTGAACCTTTCTTGTCCTTATCTGTACGTGGGAAGCGGTCCAGACACGATGATCGTTGCTTCAGGCAATGTGTACTCGCGTTACGTAATTGAGTAGTTTTTTTGTGTACTTCTACTTTTTTAAGTCGTTTTTAAAATCTATACTTTACTTTTACTTAAGTACATTTTGTTTGAAGTATAGTACTTCGCTACATTTTAAATCATATCCGTTACTGAGTAAAAAATAATAGTACACGGGAGAAAAAAAAAAAATCACACTCCGGAACCTACTGCATTGGTTGAAAGGCGGGAGAACAAACGCGCAAGAAAGGTGACGCAGACCCATAGACAGACCCAGCTGAAGCTGAAAACGAATCGCGCTTCGAATTCTTATGAAACGAATTATGTCCTTGAGGATAGATATTTGTTTGCTAAAAAAGTGAACGCAAAGTGGCTGCAAAAGGAGGATATGACACTACCCCTCCTGCAGATAAAGGTATGTGCCGATTATAACTTCGAGTGACTTACGTGATGCAGAGGGAATCCCGAAATCCAGTCATGAAAGTGGAATTATTCACTTAACGCAGATATCACGTAAAACATGCAAAATAATGGATAGATACATGGAAAGTAGAACTGTGCAATAAATCCAATCACAACCTGGTCTGTGAATATTTAAGCACAAAAATACTTCATGTAAATGTATAACCCTATTTGTTCTGCTGAGCTGCGCCGCTTTTTGTCTACTTGGTTAACTTTACATACTCAAGTATGCGTGACATTCATGTGCTGTGTCTGAAATCTCCACTCAAAGCACTACTCCCTAACCCCTATGTTGGGGGTAGAGAGCAGAGCACTATATAGTGAGCTCACCAGCATAATAGAAACACCACTTTCGGACACTGACTCGATAGTCTCGCTGCGCCGTTGATTACATTATCTGTCAGCTGCCGAGCCGGCTCTGGGCTTAATAGATTTTTTAAAATAAATACATTACTTTATATTGAGCTTATTTCTCCAAAATTTAAAAACTAAAAGTGATTTCTGGCTGTTTTTGTGTTAATGCACTACTCCACACATTATTATAACTTATTTTTACAATCCGCGCAATGCATGATGGTGTGTAGGGCTTTGTTAGTGACCATCGGTTGTACACATGGTTGTACACTACTTTTCAAAATGCATTCTGGGATACATTGAGAGGACTATATAGGGTATAATAATCATCATTATACATTCGGACAGCACTACAAAATGGCGAGCTCACTATATAGTCCACTATATAGTGAGTAGTGGGACATTTCGGACACAGCAATGGTGTTTTCAGCGTCTCGCAAACAATTTGTGAATATGAACATTTCCAGAGCTGCTCTGAGAGAACGCCTAATGGGCATTTTCATAATTTTATTTGAGAAAAAACGTTGTTTTTTTTTTACACTTTTCTTCACTTTTGGTCTTCACTACAATCCGTCAAAATAAAAGTTGGGTTTCACTATGAGAAATTATGACAGAAATATATTACTATTGTAGGCATACAGAAGAACGTAGCCTACCTCTCAAAATAATAATAACAACAACAACAACAACAACAACAACATTAATACATTTCATTATTTAAAGGAATATATATATTTTTTTGTCCATGGTTTAATTTAGTAAGTCTGTTTTTGCAGCGCTTCCCCCAAAAATAAAAGGACGCAAGTTTAAATTTACATTTGATTACCACCGTTTTTGATATTATATTTGTATTAAATCAACGAAACATTAATTTTCTGAATAAAATGCATTTCATAGGACAATATAATTCTTAAACATTTTAATAAATAATTAATGCTAAAAATAAGCTGTCATAATCAATTATTGAATTTAATTGATTAGACATGTTTTATTAATTTTAATAAATCAAAACAAACAAATGATTTCAAGTTTATTATAATTAAAAGCATTTGTTCAACCAAATAAAAACCCTGTTTTCGTAATAATTTTAACTGATGATAATAATAATAATTTATTTAATAATTAATTAATACTGTAAACCATGGTATTTTCAGAGACGTCATCACACTGTGAAAATCTCATACCATTACAACCCCACACGGGGATTCCCCCACCCCGGTGTTAAAAAAGTAACTCAGTAACTTTTACTTTGAGTAAATTTTAAATGAGCTACTTTTTACTTTTACTTGAGTAGATTTTTAGATCAGTACTTTTACTTGTACTTAAGTACAATTTTATTGAAGTAGTAGTACTTTTACTTGAGTAGCATATTTTATTACTCTTTCCACCTCTGCTCGTCACCATTCAGGATCTCGGAAACCTGTGCTGAGACATAAAGAACATGAGCACCAGGAAAGCAGTGAGCGCTGCACCTTACCCTTACCTGAGGTAGCACGGACATGACAGACCATGGACGTGCCGATGATCACGGCGTCGTGGCGTTCCAACTCACGAAGAGGGGAGAAGCGGTTCCGGGTCGAGATCTCGATCTCTAGCTCGTGTCTTCCGCTGTGTGATCCATGGTTCATGGTGTTGTGATGTTTCAAGCGCTGACCAACATTACAGCAGCTAGGCTTTCTTCTCTGGCAGACCACGGATCGAGTTTCTCCACGTATTCCAGCTCCTGCTTCCGGTCGAATGGGTCCTCACCTGCACTCAAAGGTAACGTTAGACATGCATCTGATGTGTTCATTATAACACATGAACAGTTAATTAGTAGTGATGCAACTATCACTGCTAATTTAGGACTGAAATCCCAGGTATAACCCATATCCTTTCAGTGAAACGAGTGTGAAATGAGATCGCCGACAGGCAAGACGCGCACACGTGAAATGCTAGCGGGCTAAAGGCTAGTAGCTGAGATTCGGAAAATTGGATCTAAGTAGCAATATCAAAGCAATCCAAATATTTTTATAAGGAATAATATTGAGGATAAGTTCACATGTTATTAAAATAGAAAGTGCTTGTTTATAAATGAGTGGTAAAGAAGAAAATCAAGGATTGATGAATCAACTGGAGCTACAAACACAAAAAAAGAACAGAAAGAGCAGGCTGATTCAATGAGGAGGTTACCACAGGACAGAAGATCATTTGTGAGAGATTGTGAGTAGCCCAAATCAATTTCCATCCTCCTCTCGTGTCTGTGGGACCTCTTGATGTGAATGCCAGTTCAGAAGACGGGCGACAGCCATGTGTATTTCCCACTGAGTGCTGAATTGCTGAGATAAGTGATGTGATTCACAGCTTGCTGTGTGAAGTGTGAACATAAACCCGCTGGATGTCCATTTCTTACCCGAGTTTTCAATCACATTCTAACTGCATAAGAAGAGGCTAACACTGTTGTACTCCACAGACCATTGAGTGTATTTATCTGGCAGCCCACTGTGAAGAGACACTTAGAGACGCTTAACCGACTGCTTTCCAGTCAAACCTCCATCCGTAAGTTCTGTCTCTTAAAGAAGAGGATTACGTACCTGTAAACTCACCTGACTGACACATACACACCTGAGAGAGGACGGGGCAATCTGCTGATTCAAAGTAAAGGGTTAGGATTAGTGTTGTGCCAGTTCATACCTAAAAAGAACTAGCTCAAAGTTCAGTTCACACAGATGATAATGAACTAGTTCACGTTCATAGTTCATTTAAAAAAAATGAACTAAGTTCACATACCTAAAAATGAACAAGTTCACGTTCATTTGTTAAATTCTTTTTAAGATAGGCCACTATCTCACTCAATAGAACCTCTTTACCATCCATTACTGCAAATCACTGCCACTCCAAAACTAATCAAAATTATTGCACCAATAAACAAAAGAATTATTATAGCCAGGAGAAAAATAATGTTGAGAGAATATATTTACCCCTTAAATAGTGTAAACATAATATGTAGAAATTGGAATAAGGTGCAATCCTGTATGTTCAGTGAAACTTATTTAGCCAGCATGAACCAAATTACCCAGGACTTTAAAAAGGTATATTCAGGTTCATGGGGAAAAGATCAGTCTACTGACAAAAATCCAGCATATTCTGAACGGCAGTAACTATGTAAACCAGACCCAAGTAGTCATGTACTGTAATGTCAAATTTGCTTGGGCTTTGCTTGGACCCTGCTCAATACTCGACCAACACATTCACACTTTTAAAAGGAAGTAAACAGTGAGTAAACTATGAAAATGCCATTTACATTCATTTATAATAAAACAATCTTCCTGATTATATTTGAAAATGAACAGCTATCCAGCTGAACAACTTAACTTACTACGTACAGTAGGCACTCTGATTACATGTATGGGAACGAAAATAGGAACGAGTTCATGCACAATACTGTTAGGATGAACTACAGTACCTGTGACACACACACACATCAGAGAGAGAGAGACGGGCGATCTGCTGATTCACAGTAAAGCGTTACAATGAACTACAGTACCTGTGACACACACACACATCAGAGAGAGAGGACGGGGCGATCTGCTGATTCACAGTAAAGCGTTACAATGAACTACAGTATCTGTGACACACACACACACCAGAGAGAGAGGACGGGGCGATCTGCTGATTCACAGTAAAGGGTTACGATGAACTACAGTACCTGTGACACACACACACACACACAACAGAGAGAGAGGACGGGGTGATCTGCTGATTCACAGTAAAGGGTTAGGATGAACTACAGTATCTGTGACACACACACACACAGCAGAGAGAGAGAGGACGGGGCGATCTGCTGATTCACAGTAAAGCGTTACGATGAACTACAGTACCTGTGACACACACACACACACACAGAGAGAGAGGACGGGGTGATCTGCTGATTCACAGTAAAGGGTTACGATGAACTACAGTATCTGTGACACACACACACACCAGAGAGAGAGAGGACGGGGCGATCTGCTGATTCACAGTAAAGGGTTACGATGAACTACAGTACCTGTGACACACACACACACACACACAGAGAGAGAGGACGGGGCGATCTGCTGATTCACAGTAAAGCGTTACGATGAACTACAGTACCTGTGACACACACACACACACAACAGAGAGAGAGGACGGGGCGATCTGCTGATTCACAGTAAAGGGTTACAATGAACTACAGTATCTGTGACACACACACACACAGAGAGAGAGGACGGGGCGATCTGCTGATTCACAGTAAATGGTTACGATGAACTACAGTACCTGTGACACACACACACACACCAGAGAGAGAGGACGGGGCGATCTGCTGATTCACAGTAAAGGGTTACGATGAACTACAGTACCTGTGACACACACACACACCAGAGAGAGAGGACGGGCGATCTGCTGATTCACAGTAAAGGGTTACGATGAACTACAGTACCTGTGACACACACACACACACACAGAGAGAAGAGGATGGGCGATCTGCTGATTCACAGTAAAGGGTTACGATGAACTACAGTACCTGTGACACACACACACACACACAGAGAGAGAGAGACGGGGCGATCTGCTGATTCACAGTAAAGGGTTACGATGAACTACAGTACCTGTGACACACACACACATCAGAGAGAGAGGACGGGGCGATCTGCTGATTCACAGTAAAGGGTTACGATGAACTACAGTACCTGTGACAACACACACACACACACCAAGAGAGAGAGGACGGGGCGATCTGCTGATTCACAGTAAAGGGTTACGATGAACTACAGTACCTGTGACACACACACACACACCAGAGAGAGAGGACGGGGCGATCTGCTGATTCACAGTAAAGGGTTACGATGAACTACAGTACCTGTGACACACACACACACACACCAGAGAGAGAGGACGGGGCGATCTGCTGATTCACAGTAAAGGGTTACGATGAACTACAGTACCTGTGACACACACACACACACCAGAGAGAGAGAACGGGGCGATCTGCTGATTCACAGTAAAGGGTTACGATGAACTACAGTACCTGTGACACACACACACACACACAGAGAGAGAGGACGGGGCGATCTGCTGATTCACAGTAAAGGGTTACGATGAACTACAGTACCTGTGACACACACACACACACACACCAGAGAGAGAGGACGGGGCGATCTGCTGATTCACAGTAAAGGGTTACGATGAACTACAGTACCTGTGACACACACAACACACACATCAGAGAGAGAGGACGGGGCGATCTGCTGATTCACAGTAAAGGGTTACGATGAACTACAGTACCTGTGACACACACACACACACAACATCAGAGAGAGAGGACGGGGCGATCTGCTGATTCACAGTAAAGGGTTACGATGAACTACAGTACCTGTGACACACACACACACATCAGAGAGAGAGGACGGGGCGATCTGCTGATTCACAGTAAAGGGTTACGATGAACTACAGTACCTGTGACACACACACACACACCAGAGAGAGAGAGAATAGCGGGCGATCTGCTGATTCACAGTAAAGGGTTACGATGAACTACAGTACCTGTGACACACACACACACACACCAAAGAGAGAGAGAGGACGGGGCGATCCTGCTGATTCACAGTAAAGGGTTACGATGAACTACAGTACCTGTGACACACACACACACATCAGAGAGAGAGGACGGGGCGATCTGCTGATTCACAGTAAAGCGTTACGATGAACTACAGTACCTGTGACACACACACACACATCAGAGAGAGAGGACGGGGCGATCTGCTGATTCACAGTAAAGCGTTACGATGAACTACAGTACCTGTGACACACACACACCACACAGAGAGAGAGGACGGGGCGATCTGCTGATTCACAGTAGAGGGTTACGATGAACTACAGTATCTGTGACACACACACACACACACACACACCAGTACCTGCGACACACACAGAGAGAGAGAAACTTCAGCATCAGTGCTAAAGCTCATTTAGGTGCATGATTGATCAAATGGGACGATCCAGCACTTTAAACTAAAACAAAAAGCACAGCACTTAAACAGCAAAGTTACACCAGATCAATACACACCTATGATCCAATGCTTTCGAACACAGTGTCCAAAACAGCCGAGATATAGACAACAAACAATGAACAATCCAAGTATAACGCTTCAGTTCTTGAGTTTACAGGTGAAGATAGAGGGGATGGTCTCAAATGATAAGTAGATCCACTAGGGCTGTGTATCACCAACAAGCTGTCACGATACGCATCACGATACTAAAGCCATTATCAGATTGAGTATTAATTGAGCTGAATTTAGTAACAGTGCTACAACGGTTGTGATAACTGAAAAACAATTGAATTTTTTGTCAAAAAGTAATTAAATAAAAATGCTGAGAATGGCTCAATATCTGAAATGACAATTATAGTGACACTGAAGCATGTCTACACTGCTCAATGACTAAACAACTTAAATAAATCATTCCATAAAAGCAAAAACGGGAACAACTTAAATTTAACAGTTTTCTCAACACCTAGTATTCAGCAATTTGGTCTTAAGTGTTCAAATGTGCACCAAACAAAGTCATTTCTTCTATGTTGAAATCATTTTAAATTAATACATTTTCAGATTTTTATGCAGAAACAACAATTGATTGACATGCTCAAGGTAAAGAGAAGAGAGTGACAGCAGAGTATCTCAAAACGCTAATCTTATAACCAAAATAACCAACTGTGTTTAGAGAATACTTACCAAGACCGAAATGTAACATAATTTTGCGTGTTTTAGTCCGTTAAAGCGATATAATCACGCGAGCTGTGTGTGAGGCGGCTGACTCTAGTCTAAATGCACTGCAGCGAAAACCAACTCTCAGAGAGCGCGCAAGTACTGAACAGTTTAAAGTCATTTGAATATTTTAACCGGTAAGACTTAAAGACGCGTAAATGGTAAACTTCAGTCACGATGCAATGCTGACCCGATTAAGCAAGTGAATATTCCCTCATGTCCCGACTCCTGAAACGCGAGCGTGTAGTTTCACTGGTGCTGCAGCGCTGGACGCTTGCCTTGAGTATGAGAGACGAGAGAGCAGACGCAGCACCATTGAACTCGCGCTGTTTCTGAAATTGCGCCTCACGTTTTCAAACTACTGATTTGATTTTATAATACAAAATAAAAGCTTAAGGGGAATCAATGTTTGCAATGTATGTAAATAATTATGCGCAATGCCCGTGACGAAATTCAAGCCCTGCCTGAATTGGCTTCATTCAAAAGCACAACAGTCTCGATACGCGCATTGCCAGGAGTTCATGACGATATATCACTGTATCGATATTCTAGGACAGCCCTAATATCCACACACACACCTTTTAGTTGCTGTGAGAGTGAATGAATGAACAATGTCTTTGTCTTACAGGGATTGCAGGACCGTTGGAGGTAGAGAACCGGCGAGGAAACTAGGAGACAGGATCTTGGAGAAAGCTCAGAGGATAAATAACTCAGGAAAGCAGACCGGTGTGTTATCCACAGACTAAGACCAAACAGAGTGTGTGACTGAGGTGTGTTTAAATACTGTGGTGATGAGTGTGCTGATCAGGTGCAGGTGAGGATGATGACTGGGTAATTGAGGGGAGGTGATGAGCAGGAGGACTTCTGGGAATTGTAGTTTTGAGTGATATGTAAACTTATCTTGCCTTGATATGGCTGGACTGTGGCTGCGTGCTAAACCACAAACTCACTGGGTAGGTACTTAATTTCAATAAACTTGACGAGTGCTAAGGGTACGAGGGTACTTTATAGCCTGATCATATTAAGTATAAATGATATCTGGACATCTGCCATGTTGACGTTATCCCAAGCGCAACAACTTAAAAGATATGAGCGACAGGTTTAATTCATGTATCTGTAAATATCTTGATAGTGATGAAACTTGTTCATTTTGTGGACTTGTTGAAGAATCAAGTGTCCATTTATTTTGTGATTGTACCATAACCAATACATTTATGGTTATTTTAAGTTCTTATACTTTTAACCCTATAATGTGACCCACAGTTTTATCTTTAAAGATTTAGAGACAAAACCCTTTCAAATAAATTTAAATAATTATATATATATATATATATTTATATATATATATATAGGAAATGCCATTAATATAAAACTTTGCACATTGTGTTATATATAGCTCTTGTCTATAGGCTATAGTTTTCCTCCCATATAACCTATTATTAATTAACCCCTTGAGTTCTCCTTGTCCGAACTCTGTTGAGTTCCTCCACACCCCCTCAGCATTGGACATGGCGGAGCGTCTGGTGCTGGGCCTATCACTCGTCAGCAGTGTGGAACCTGTGTTAGGCTGGGTCCATACGGTGATCCCACATGTGTATTCTTCCACGGTACAGCTCCCTATGGCGAGCCTGTGTCTTTCTGCCATCACTGTTCGGTGTTCCCAGTGTTGTCCAAGTCTGACTGAGTGGGTCTTGTGGAACAGCAGTGAATTCCTGGCCTAAGCCTCTTCTGCTAAAATGTCAGGAGGATCACGAGGCTTTTGTCTAGGCACTGGAAGGTGGCAGCTTTAGTGGCATCTACGTCTGTATTTAAACCCGCGCCGCGGGGTGGAGTGTGAGATGCATATCTCGCACGCCAATGTGCATTGGCTTGTTTTAAAATACTCAAAGACAAAAGGCTGCCTAGCGTGATCCCATTCCAGTCAACGTCGACTACGTCCTCTGTTCCCTCCTTTTCAAGGGATACGCATACAGCAACCAGGACGTTACCTATATGCCTATTTAAGTACAAACAGCGACTTTCGCTGTGACTAACACTGTCAAAATCAGCCCTATTTTTTGGTTTGATATATCTGTTAGAATTTCCTGTATACATTTTTTTTGAATATTCTGTCTTTAAAGATTTTCTCATGAAAATGCTGTGTAAAAAAGGCACGCTTGAAGTTACTTCAAAGATTCATGGCACAGATTTTGGGCTCTCCCCAGCATGGCTGTGGAAACCGGTTCAGTTTATTAACAGGACCAACAGAGCCTTTGCACTCCTCCAGGATGAGCTTCATGTTCAAGCCCTCCAGGATTATTTTGATACAGTAAAGCAATTTTTTTAATTTTTATGTTTATATATAGATAATCATAAATAAAATAGTACAAAAGGTTCAAGCTGAAAACGATACAGACTCTAATTTATATGTGTAATATATGTTTTCTATAAACATTTTCTCAGTATTAAGTTTTCTGTTCCTTGGATTTAATTGTGCATTGCTGAATTTTCTTTTTCTATATCCATTTTAATATCCATTTTGTCACAGTAAAGATGTTAAAATGTCTGAATGCTGAACCCTTGTGCTTTTTTATGTGATTCAGAGGAAACCATATCATCAGGGGGAAAGGAGACACAAGAAATACATACATACATACATACATACACACATATTAAATAGTTGTTCATTTTTGGACATACAATTTTATCTGCTGCAGGTTTACAGTGTATTGTTTTTAAAAGTGTTATTAAACAGCATAGATGTTGAAAACAAAGTCACAAAAAAATGTAAAACAGTCACATTATAAAAATCATGCGATTGACATTATAGATTATCACTCACTCATCATTAATCTCAGGGAACAGAGTTAAGTATTCTGATGATGGTTTGAATATTTTCAGAGACAGAATATGTTTAATTGATATTCTAAACCATCTATAAAATAGTGCATAGATGAGGGGGTTCATACAACAATTCATATACATAATCCAACACATAATGTTCATTACAGTTAGGGTTACATATCCTGGAAACAGAGGCTATGTAGAAGATAAATTGCTATAACAATCCCCAGTGTTTTTGCCGCCATTTTTCTGACCTGCTGGCATTAGTGACAGAGTTTATGAGCCGAGCTTGATATTTTGCTACAAAGAAGATCTGCCCATATAAAGATATTATTACTGAACAAGGGGCTACTAATGAAACGATGAGGTCTGTGAGAACATACTCAAACTTGATGGTAACAATACAGTCCCCGTAACATCTAACGTGGGCGTCAGCTATAAAAAGGTGATACAAAAACACTCCAAATGTTTTTGATTTTAATAAAAAAAGTCGAAAATCCGTTCACTCGTAGGCCGCCATAGTTATTTACGTCTCAATGCATTCTGGGTAGTGACGTGTAAAAGTTGTTGCTAGCCCAGTTCTGACAGTAGCGAGATGAACACGTCTGCGTTCAGCCTTTTCAGTTTGAACCCGAGCGCACAGTAGGCTTAAATCAAGAGAATAACGCGGAAAACGATAGGCATACTCAAGAGTTACATGAAAATTAAGATTATCAGAGAGTTGAAGAAACGAGAGTGGGGCAAAATAGATGGTGTCTGCGGCAGTGGCCAATGCAAAGCGAGAACGAGAGCGTTTGCTGTAAAAAGCTCCACTTTTTGTCAGCAGCTGTCCAGGGTAGGCTGTATAGATCAGACGATCGTACTTTCAGTATAAATAATTTAATAAGTCATCTACCGCATCTAAGCAGTCACTCACTATGTTGAACGCATAGAAATAGCTGCTCTCTGACCTTGTTCAAAATCCTGCCGCGCCACAGAGCACCATTTACATAGTTTTATATTAAATTTAAATTATTTGTCTCAATACTGACTTCACCCTGCGCAGCAATTAGGGCTGTAATCAACCAAAGAAATCCTTAGTGGACCAAAGTCTTGTCCTGCCCAACGATTAGGCTAGTCGACCTAAAAAAAATCTAATAAAAAAGACAGGATGATTTGATTGAACATTTTTTAACAATTGTCATAGAGCATTTATAAAATAAAAACGAAAAAACATCAAAAATACCTAAAACTATAATATTATTATATTATTATTATAATATAATTATTTGCAAATTAAGTGATTTTTGATTTTTTTAACTGCATAGTGAGGAGCTCTGTCCTGAGTCACAATCGCGCACCTGACCACTGCTACACGCTACAAAAAAATGCTATCTGCCTCATAATGAAAAATCCTAATAAAAGCTCTCGTTATACAGGCTGTATTCTTCTTTACTTTCAAAGGTCACTGTAAAAAATTCACCTGTATATTTACAGTAAAGAACTGGCAGATGTGGTTCCAGCCCTTTACTGTAATTTTACAGTTTTTTTTTATTTTAAGGCTGTGCAGTAATTGTTCCAGCTATAATTCTACAATATAAAGTTAAAATATAAATACTGTTTTTTATTTACTCTGTTGTCTGATATCTATTAACATCCCTATACATAATGTATACAGACATTCCAAACAGACTTTAATGGAAAAAATAAAGACAAAATAGATTATGTATTAGTACATTGTTTGCCATTTATTTAAAACGGGTAATAGGTTTTAACAATACATTAACAGTTTTTAAGGACAAAAAGTCACAGAAAATACATTTTAAAAATTCAATGAGAGGAACCAGTAAGCAAAAACATTACAAAGAGGCAAAAAAAATAAAAATTAAGTCTGGGTATGAGAGGAAAACATTGAGAACCAATGGATGAAAAATTCTTGATAGAGGCACAAAAAAAAAAACACTGCCAAAATATCCCAAACCTGCTTTTGAATGATCTGGCCTGAGAGGAAGTCCAGATCTGAGAGGACATAGTCACGAGAACCAATGGGTGAAGAAATGTAGGAAGAGGCAAGAAAACAGCCAAAACGTTCCACATCAGCTTTTGACAGATCTGAGAGGAAATCCAGGTCTGAGAGTAAAAAAAAAAAAAATCAGGAAAATCTTAGTGCTAAAATAAAGCACATTGCAAAAAAATGATCACATACTCTGCAAACACTTTTAAAAGAAACATAAAATGATAATGTTAATGTACTTAACTAATCTGAAAGGGATAGTTCACTTTGAAATTAATTGTTGATATGTTTATCTTACCTCAAGTGCATCCAAGATGTAGGTGTCTTTGTTTCCGCAGTATTTTCAATTTTGATATTTTATGGTCAGACCGGTTGTTTTCTGCCAGTCATATAATGCAGGTCTATGGTCACCACCTCAAAGAGCATGCACAGAGAAGTCCAGATTAAACATGATTTAATGACTCGTAAATGTAAGTATACATTGACGGCCTAAGAGACGAAACAAGTGATTTGTGTGTGAAAATGAACAGTATTTATATCTAAACATTTTTAGATACATCAAAATCGTTCTTCCATTGTGATTTCCTGTATATCTAAATATGTTTAGATCTTCACAGTAAAAGGTAAAACTTCCGAAATCTCTGTGTAAACAATGAGTGACGTACACGCGCAAGCGATCACTTCTGGCGGAACGTAGGACACGGGTCAGTTGGACATTGGACAACTGATTCAGATCACTTGGACGTGGCTGTGGTTACACAAGTTAAAACTATATAAATACTGTTAGTTTTCTCATACAAACCACTCGTTTCGTGTCTTAGGCATTAAATCATGTTTAATTTGGACTTCTCTGTGCATGCTCTTTGAGGTGGTGACCATAGACCTGCATTACAGGACTGATAGACAACAACGGTTTGACCTAAAAATATCAAACTTGAAAATACTGTGGAAACAAAGACACCTACATCTTGGATGCCCTTGAGGTAAGATAAAACATATCAAAAATTAATTTCAAAGTGAACTAGGCTATCCCTTTAATTCTTTTGTCACTTAAAGAGCATATTGCAGGTAAAAAAAATCGAAATTAATAGATAACCTTGTATGAAAATACCATATGAAAAGTTAATGCAGGATTTAAAATGTTTTAAAACAACATAAGGGCACTAATTTAGTAGATAAAGTGAGCGTTTCTTGGACTGCTAGTAAAAACGGCTTTTTTTCAACATCGCGTCATTTGACGTCATATCAGAAAGCCGCAGCCTCGGCTCAGTTAAGAGCAGTTGCCAAGTCCGCTCATTCTAAGCGACTTTGGGCTTGTTTTTCTGTAAAGTCGCTTGCAAATAATGGGAGTCGCGGGTCGCGTTTTTTGGGCTTGTTTCTAAAGTGTAGTTGCTTATTTGGGCTTGCTCCCAGCTCGTTGCCAAGCAGATATTTTCTATGTTATTTAAACGTAGGAGAGTTTGTCTTCCCTGTTCCCTCTCTCCCTTTCCCCATTCATAGAGTTTTTTCCCCACCCACATCCTGCTTCTAATTGGCTCTGACCCAGATGGCAACGAGTACTAGCCAATCAGAGGCAGAGCAGGGCAATCGTTGTTTTTTTTTTCTTGTTTTTTTTTCTGGTTAGTTAAACGTCAGCGAGTGATGTTAAAATGAAAATACTTGCGAGTCTGGACCATCGGACTGATACTGACTACTAGACTGTAGGAGAGTTTTATATATATATTAATTATATGTTAGATATTTTAGATATAGATATTAATTTAATATCGTTTAACTGTTAACCCTTTAACTGTCACTCCCCCTTTTTTTCCATGAAATTCACTATTCAAATGGTTGTAATTCAAGAATGCTTTGGAATATAGACCTATTTGGTCTTGTTTTTAAAGAAGACATTTGCCAAATTATTTTTGAAGTGCAGTATTATGAAATTATGAAAGTGAAACAGAAAAAAAGTTATAAGTTTGAGTGTATGAAAATGAACAATGTAAAAATATAATTATTTCTATTTTATATAAATTATATACAGTATATTGCAAAATATATTTTACTCTAAAATTGCAAGAAAATGTAAGCCAAAAATCTGAACAAGTTCCAAATTTTAGGTTGACATCTCAAAAATTAGCTCTCAGTAAGATTTTATTTGGGCACAGTACCAACACTAGATGGGCAGCCAAGCTTTATTAAAGAAGAAAAATAAACTGTACCGTGTGCACAGTTTTACAAAACTGTGCACGTGGATGTAAATTGACATTCACAGTTTAAAACTATCCGATCCGTCCCCAGAGATTGTAAAACCGTGCACACAGTTTTTTTTTTTTCTCGTCCCGAAACCTAGGGGGCTCCGTAGAGAAAAAAAGCGCTTTTGCTGTCTATGAGAAAAAGTCGCTTGTTTTGGGCTTGTTTTCACCGGCTTGGTTGCTTATTTGTCTCGCGAGATCTGGCAACACTGGTTAAGAGTAGGCTGGTGTTCATTAGAGCGCTCGTCAGTCAGTGTGCTTTCGGTAGTTTCTGTATTTTAATTTATCATCGTCATGGTAAATTATTGTGTTTGTGGAGGTTGTAAAAACTCTTCAAGATCGAGGACTTCAAGATCGAGTCCACAAGTTTCCATTACAAGAAAAGGGACGGTGCTGTAGCCTATCTTTCGTTCCTGGTGCAGTTTGAGCAGGTGAAGAGACGGGATTTCTCTTCCGCATCGGCTTCGGAAAACGCGGTCGTGTGTACCGTTCACTTCAGATCAAATGATTATCATCCCGGCGATATGATGGAGCTCATATGATGCCGAAGCAAGAATATTGATCGTCGTATACTGTACCAATGGCATCAAATAGTGTATCATATAGGCAGTGATGTGCCAGTTCATACTTAAAAAGAACTAGCTCAAAGTTCAGTTCACACAGATGATAATGAACTAGTTCACGTTCATTTGTTAAATTCTTTTTAAGATAGGCCACTATCTTACTCAATAGAACCTCTTTACCATCCATTACCAGCTGCAAATCACTGCCACTCCAAAACTAATCAAAATTATTGTACCAATAAACAAGAGACAATTATTATAGCCAGGAGAAAAATAATGTTGAGATAGAGAATATATTTACCCCTTAAATAATGTGTAATCATGATATGTAGAAACTGAAAAATATAAGGTGCAATCAAGGTATACTGTATGTTCAGTGAAACTTTTATTTAGCCAGCATGAACCAAATTACCCAGGACTTTAAAAGGGTATATTCAGGTTCATGGGGAAAAGATCAGTCTACTGACAAAAAATCCAGCATATTCTGAACGGCAGTAACTATGTAATCCAGATCATAGTCATGCAATGTCAAATTTGCACCCTGCTCAATGTGCAATACTCAACCAACACATTTTCCATTTTCCATTTACATTCATTTATAATAAAACAATCTTCCTGATTATATTTGTCTAAATAAAATGAACAGCTGAACAACTTAACTTACAACATGCTACAGTAGGCACTCTGATGGGGCATTTATTATTCATATGACACACAAACACAAGTAGATAAGACCTGTTTAGTTCAAAAGAAAAGTCGTTATGGAAAAGCGCAGATCATAATTGATGATACGAGCAGCGCGCGGCCAGATCTGCCTCGCGCGCGTCAAGTATGCACACTATTGCAACTCCCCCTGCCTTCACGTTACCCCCTATCCGTACTATGAATACTTCGACCTCGTCTAACATACCCAGTGATAATAGACAAAGTCTCCATCACAATACTGTCGGGGGGTGGATTCGGCGACTCAAAACGGGGGTCGGAGGTAAAACCTGACTTTTCAAATGAGCGAAAATATGAACGAGTTCAGTGAACGTCGTTCATTGAACGCGTTCATGCCATAGACTGTAAAAAAGATGGACGACGCCCCTTCGCTCTTTTCTATCAGAGAGAACTGAAGCCGCCAGTGTCTCGATATGACGCTGACATCCTGGGACCTGAGTCTGCGCACTTGCGTGTTTCGGGACCAGTCATGCGCAGTCGTGAGCAGGAAGTAAAGCCGTGAAATCAAGGCCGCGCCCTCATTCGCGCTGAATCAAACGCAAGCACACGCCCCGCACTTTCATTAAGTGGCCTCTGGCTGCTTCGTTCTTCTCTAATGATGTCTGCTGATTGCAGAACCTCGTTAAAATAAGGTAAATACAACTACTAGCCACATAGTCAACATTATGAAAATAGTCCGCTGGTGCTTCAGTGACTACCTCGCTCAGAGAACCTGTCAATCACAGCTCTCAATCATGACGTCAGAGCACCGTTTTTATCATCACATAACTAACAAAAAACAAACTTATTTTAAAAACGAACACTTGAAATTACATCAACGTGATAGAAACTACAGTAAATGACACAAACTATCTTTGGAAAAAGGATATGTGAAGTGTAATTTAATTGTTTAGTTGGTTCGCGTCCCATTGAATAACATGGGGAAGCGGGGTTTATGACCTATACTAGGACCGGCCACAGGGGGGCGATCGAGACGTTTTGGCTTCACTTTTGAGGGCTTGTGCGGCACGCTTGGTTCATGCACAACACTGGATATAGGTAAGTCATGTCACGCACTAAATAGAGGCAACTTGTAATTGAAAAAAATGGTTGTTTAAATACTCAAATCTTAAATTTTCAGTTTATGTTATAACCCAGGTGAAAAATATGTATTAAAAATGTACCTGAGTATGCTTTTAGTACAATAGAAATATACTCAAGTTAAGCTTTTATACATTTAATAGTATAAATCTAACCTAAACATACTAATGTCTGCTGGCCTGTTAGGATCATAATAATCTGTACAATATTGTGAGCACAGTGTATATGCTATAAGCACGTCTCTCACCTAAAGGCACCTCTCCTGTTCTCTACTGGTTCTCCTCACACCACAACTCATTCTGTCTGACATTATCCTGGCCTGTCCCTGCTGTCTTTATCATAGCAGGCTCATAACTTTATGGCTTGATCCGTCAAACGAGTATTTCCTCAGCGTCCGAAATGTCATTGCGATCCATTGTTTTCCTGTTGTGGAATCGACCGCTCTCCCGTTCATTGCGTCACGCCCGCCACGCCCATTTTCAGACGCGGAAGTAACATTTTCTCACAAAAACGACTCCAGAAGCTTCTGTAGCGTATTTATAAGTATATTTTAAAGAAAATCTAGTTCCTACATTGTTTTTCTATACATTGATTCGTTGGGTCCTCTAACCTGCAATATGCCCTTTAAACATGCAAGGACAGCTGAAAACAGACGTGTTCGCACTGAAGAGAAAAGAAAAGCATGCCAGACTTCAACACACGGAAACTGGCTTTTGACAGCAGCAGCGACGCCACAAATAGAAAGTGAAAGTGAAAGTAGAGTTGGAACATATTTTGGCGGAGCTCGTGTTCTTGTTAAGAAAACACAATAATCGATCAATTAAACTGGAAAACGTCGGACAGGATGGACAGGCGTTCAGGAGATCCCGTTCATTGCAGTAAAACGGTATGAATGATTCATTTCGCACATGAACATCAGCAACAACACCATCTTTACAAGCTGCTGTAGTTATCCGTTCTAGCGTTCATAATGTAACTGCATGTTCAATATTAAATATAGAATCCCAGTAACGACGTCTCACAGAAACAGGACGTTAATGTTTTAGAAGGATTACTTAAACTGTTTTTTTTTTGTTTTTTTTTTATTGCGAGTGCGTGTTGATTATATATTTGAGCCTCAGTCACTTCAGTTACACCCAGTCTATTGTGATACCTTCCTGTTTAGTTCATCTTCCAATGAACAACAAATATGACCATGGCCGGAACCATTGATATTCTCCGTATATGTTGTTGGGATGACAACGAGTAATACATTTTTCGCTTTAGGAGCGCGGGAAAGTTGATTTTAGTTTAGAAATTCGCTGGACATTCGTTTCCCTTGCCATTGTTATATAAAGTCGGCAGTCTTACAAAGAATAAATCAATACAAAGATTGCAACCTGTGTATCGACATTAAATATTAATTTTAAATAACCTTATAGCTGCATATTGATACACGAGAAAGCTTAAGGGAACGTCTACAAACTCTACCGATTGTGTTAAAACGTGTTATCTGTATTAAAATGACCATTAAAACTTGTGCAAAAACTTAAAACAGACATGTTCAAATTATAAACCTTGTTGTAGGTTCCAATTAGTAAGTTACAACAGGTGAAATTTAAAATCATTTTGCCAATACCTCCCTTACTGTATGTACAGTACACAAATATTTGAAGAAAAGCGCTGAACCTGGCGGCTCCCCTTCTTTGGCCCATGTTGGAGAGGGTTATGAGATAGAGAGGGTTATGGGTTATGAGATAGAGAGGGTTATGGGTTATGAGATAGAGAGGGTTATGGGTTGTGAGATGGAGAGGGTTATGGGTTGTGAGATGGAGAGGGTTATGGGTTGTGAGATGGAGAGGGTTATGGGTTGTGAGATGGAGAGGGTTATTGGTTGTGAGATGGAGAGGGTTATTGGTTGTGAGAGTGGAGAGGGTTATTGGTTGTGAGATGGAGAGGGTTATGGGTTGTGAGATGGAGAGGGTTATGGGTTGTGAGATGGAGAGTGTTATGGGTTGTGAGATGGAGAGGGTTATGGGTTGTGAGATGGAGAGGGTTATTGGTTGTGAGATGGAGAGGGTTATTGGTTGTGAGATGGAGAGGGTTATTGGTTGTGAGATGGAGAGGGTTATGGGTTGTGAGATGGAGAGGGTTATGGGTTGTGAGATGGAGAGGGTTATGGGTTGTGAGATGGAGAGGGTTATGGGTTGTGAGATGGAGAGGGTTATGGGTTGTGAGATGGAGAGTGTTATGGGTTGTGAGATGGAGAGGGTTATGGGTTGTGAGATGGAGAGGGTTATTGGTTGTGAGATGGAGAGGGTTATTGGTTGTGAGATGGAGAGGGTTATTGGTTGTGAGATGGAGAGGGTTATTGGTTGTGAGATGAAAAGAGGGTTATGGGTTGTGAGATGGAGAGGGTTATGGGTTGTGAGATGGAGAGGGTTATGGGTTGTGAGATGGAGAGGGTTATGGGTTGTGAGATGGAGAGGGTTATGGGTTGTGAGATGGAGAGGGTTATGAGATGAGGGAATAGTCGGTTCAATGCAAGCTTGCGTCGGACAGGCGATAGGCACGCTGAAAAAGAAAGATTAACTCTTTCAACGGGCTGAAATGCCATTTGTCTGTGAAAAGCACAGATGTGCTTCGGGATTCTGAGAAAACAGTAGTTTCTATATAATGTATTCGTGTGTGATACATCTCACCTTACAAGAAATATGGAAGGAAAATGGCTAAACATAAACAATATTCGGTAACACTTTAGAATACGGTTCCTTCGTTAATGAATAAATACACAAGAACCAATGAGTAACACAATATTAACAATCTTGTAACTATTATTAACCAACAAGAAACTCTGATTATCGAACTAGTAAGTAATAGCGCACAGATGAAAGTGGTAGTTCACTATTAAGTAATCAATAAGTACTATTAATACTTCACAGAGAACTACTTGAAAAGTTTATTAACAATCTAGTAACTACTATTAACTAGGGCTGTCAAAAATAGCCCGTTAACGACGTTAATTCGTTGTTTGTCGTTAATTACGTCAATATTTTTAATGCATTTTACGCATGCGCAGTGTGACAAATTATTCAGGTCAGGAAAGTGATTGGGACGGGAGCTAGAGGCGAGATGGAGCAAGGTGAGCAAAGTGGGCCTATTGACGGAATCAAATTTAAAAAGAATGATGATGGTACAGTTAACAAGTACAACGTTATTTGCAAGATTTTTAACAAGGAGTTTCAATTTCACCGGAGCTGTTCAAGCTTGAGGTTACCATGTCAACGCCAAACATGCGTTTGCTGGGTCATCAGGTTCAGCAAGTGGTTCGCGCCAGACCACGCTGAATTGTCGCGGGCTATTAACAAAATCAACCTCAGATAATTTGACCGACAAAATAGCAAAATGGATGCAAAGGATTGTAGACCCGTTAACATTGTCGAAGGTTTCATTGATGTTTTGCGAGTGGGGTCTCAAGACTCATCCTATAGGCCACCGTCAAGAGCCACAGTTATGACGAAAATCCACGAGCTCTATCAAAACGAAAAAGAAAAAGGAATGAGGTCTAGGTAGTTTTATTGAAAATGTTTTTTTCCACATAAAACGCAACAGATGACTCAAATTGTGCCAAAATATGGTAGGTCACTGTTATGATTTGACCACATTTATTGCTTTCTGTTCAATTGAATGCTGTAAATTGTACATCCTGGTTAAGAGGAATGCCAAAGAAGAAACGATGGGACATTACAAAGACAAATATTATGGTGTGTAGTATGTTTCAGCTTGATTTAAACCACCATTATTTGGCTGTGTTAATAAACAGACATAACATGAAAATTATGTATCTGACTTTTTTATCTTTTGGTATGCATTTCAGAAAAAAACAAATGGTTAGGATTCAGGTGTAATTGCAAATAGTGATTAATCATGATTAATCCACTAAAAATTCTGATTAATTTGATTAAATCATTTGACAGCCCTACTATTAACTAAAAGAAACTCTTATTAACGAATTATTAAGTAATAGCTCACAGATGAAAGTGTTACTAGATACTTCTGTTGGAATTACAAATTATTTGGATCCGTATTATAAAGTGAAGATCATTGGAACTAGGTAGTAATGACTCAAGTGTTACTACATGATCTAGTCATGATTTGTGCAACCGTTTGAGATTTTTGGTGAACTTTAGTATACTTTTAGAAAATGTCTTTAGTAACACTTGAGTCATTACTAGTTAGTTCCCATGGTCTTCACCATATTATATGTATTATATGGTCTTATAATACGGATCCAAATAATTAGCAATTCCCACAGAAGTATCTAGTAACACTGTCATTTGTGAGCTATTACTTACTAATTAATTAATAAGAGTTTCTTTCAGTTCATAGTAGTTACTAGATTGTTAATAAACTTTCAGTAGTTCTCTGGGAAGTATTAAAGGGGGGTTGACTGCTTTTTTTCTTTGCATGATTGTGTTTATGGGGTGCAATATAACATGTATTCATGGTTTTTATTTTTTAAAAAGTCTTATTTTTCATAAACTTCACCTTTATTGTCAGCCGCGCTCTCCTCTGTCCCCTGAACGAGCGGTTAACTTCCTGATTCTATGAAAACACTCCCTCAGAAATACGTGGTGGGCTCAGATTGGTTAGTTTGGGCCGGTGTGTTGTGATTGGCTAAACTGTCGTTCACTTTGTCCGGAAGGTTAACGTCCATTACCTTTACGAGCGTAACGTGCACGTCATGAGCTCCGGTCCAGATGTAAATATGTGTCGAACTGCAGTGAGCAGAATCAGACCGAGAAAGCCGCGATGGAGAGAGTCAAACAGAACGTCACCACACACAGCTCTTACTAAACGTTTCTGAATGATAATTTGCTAATTTTTTTTTAACTTTATACACTTTTGTTTTACACAATAGCATCTGACTGGCAACAATAGCAACTGACTGGCTACTAATGTGATACTCAAACAGCGTTGGCAAGTTTATGTTCTTGATCAAATCGAAAATAACGCCATAAAACATATATACATGAAAAATACATTTACAACATTAGTACTTATACAAAATTCATGTTTGTACGTGGTTGTCATAGACAAGAAATAGCATAACTAAGTGCTGGCATTTGATAAAACGAAAACATTACGTCTGAAATTATACATGCAAATACATTTAAAATGATTAAGTCTTAGCCTACTTACAGGTTGTGGCCCAACAACTGCTGCCTCTGGTTTTAAAGTTGGATCTGCTTCATGATTTAGTAACAGTTTCTTGTTGAATCCGGTGTTGAACTCGTGGAGATTCTGGAAGCTGTCTCGTGAAATGCGCAGCACAGAGAGCTAGATTACAATCGTCACTTTTAGGAATATAATCAAACATAAATTGTATCTATTGTTGACCAAGTACAGCGTCTGTGGGAAGCTCTGAACACGGAAGACCTGACAGCTGTGTGAACATTACACACTGACGAAGCTGGAGCTGCTGAAATATGCGCGCATGCACTTTTTAGCATTTTCCGGAAGGAGTGGTTGATGCAAATGTGTGGGTTAGTGACGTACCATAATCCAGCTGTAGTCCCAATCGAGTCGTTTTTGTAGGCAATTATACTTCCTGATATTTAAAAGATGATATCTCTGCTTACACTGAACTTTCAGCAACTTTGCAGATACTGTTCATGCACCAACAGCAACATTACACACTATTTAAAATCAAAAAAGTGAAATCACAGTCAACCCCCCACCCCCTTTAAAAAAAAGTAATTATTGATTAATAGTTAATAGTTAATATACTAGTTGATAGATAATAGTTACTAGATTGTTAATATTGTGTTACTCATTGGTTCTTGTGTAGTTATTCATTAACGAAGGAACCGTATTCTAAAGTGTTACCCAACATTCTTATACAGCCATATTATCTTTGCAAGGACAGACCGTTTTTAGTTTGGTCAATCTTTGTTTTTCCAGCAATCTTGTCTGGAGTATTGAATTGTCGATTTTTGAAAATAGCATTCTTCAGTTGATGATAATCAGTTGCATTTCTGAATGCCATTTAAAACAGTATTTTTATATTTTTCAGAACAAGAAAAGACACATCCAGAGAATAAGGAGTCTCCCGGTACACCCACCTCTATCGACCAAGGTTTGAGGGAAATTATTTCCGTTCTCGGTAAGAATATGTCAAAAATTAAGGTTAAGTCTGAATGCATTTTGCAAACTCTTGAAATAAAATGTTGACTACTCTCTTAGTGGAGTCATTTTAGCTAACCTGTGATCGTTGGTTGCAAGAAGGGAGAGTAGAAGAATTAACGCTATTTGCAGCAGTCAACTTTAATTAACAATAGATCAAAAATAACAAACACTCTGAAACAGGGTGCTATTCCAGAAAGCAGGTTATGGGACAGACCCGTGTATATTTAAGGGTAAGTATGCGGATAACCTTGTAACACTCAACCCTATCGGCAGAGGTAACACAAATAAGAGGGGAATTGTTTTCAGTACTTGCATGTTGGGTGTCTATGGTGGCACGTACTGCACTCATTAGTAGGGGTGGTTAATCTGTCTGATTTCCCAATTCGATTACAGTCGATTTTCGATTATTAACGATTCTCGATTAGCGATTATTGATATTCCAATTCACAACAGCAAACGAAATACACTAGACCAACATATGATTATAGATTCAAGATTCAAGATTTTTATTTGTCACATACACAGTTATACAGAATGTACAACCTGCAGTAAAATGTAAAATAGGATCCACTCCAAGATAAGTGCAATATTATATAAAAAATACTAAACATAAATTAGAAATTTGAATAAATAAAGATACAATTTCTATTAATATAACTCTAAAATGGTAAAAATGGTTACAAAATGGCAAAATGACAGTTACAAAATGGTTACATAGCAGCAGTATAAAGTGCAAAAAAAAGTGCAAAAATGCAAGAATAGATAATAATCAATAATCCAGAGTACGGGTGATGTTAAGAGACCGAGTTTAATAACACCTGGCACCTGGTTCTATTAATTGACAGCATTAAATGCATTTTGTAATTTCCTTCAATTGAAAATCTTTGAAGCAATTTTGATGGGCTTGAAGGGCACCCGATTCAGAGAATCACCCAGAAATTCAAAAGAACAGCATTTATCTGAAATAGAAAGCTTTTGTAACATTAAACGATACACGTTCAAAAGTTTGTTGTCGGTAAGAATTGTTTTTTGTTTTTTTGGGGGCAAAAGAAAAAAGAAATCTATACTTTTATTCATCAAGAATAAATTAAGTTGGTCAAAAGTTACAGTCAAGACATTTATAAAGTTACAAATCAATTATCTGTATCTTTTGTGTGTGTGTGTGTGTGTGTGTGTGACTATAAATACTTTGCTTTAAAAGTACAAAGAATTAACGTACAATATATTTTATCAACATTGCAAAGAACCAACAGGAAAATAAATGTGTGCCTGAACTAGCAGCATACTTGTAGTAAATTAATATTATAACGACTGCTACAGCCGAGAGTTTTTCCTCCTCTGGCTGGAAACGTGTCATATGGCTTCTCATATTTGTCGTGTTTCCATCGTTAGTTTTATTCTACAAAGCTTACATCTAGCTTACATCTAAAGCTTACACTCTTGTCCAGTGCGTTTCCCTCTTCAACTTCAGAAGCCAACATATTTCCACAAATTAATCCACTTCTTGATGTCATCGTTTTTAGGGAAATTTTAATAAGGAGATTGTGCTGTTTTGTAAATGATTCGCAACTAGGTAATATGCTTTTATGTGACAAAGGCATAGCTAGCTAGCAAACTGTAGGCTGTAGTAACTAACACTAATGACAGTAACTCGTGATTGAGAGTGTGAACCACTGATGCTAAAGCGCTCTACTTATAGGGTTAGGAGAGGGGCCATGATCAGTGGCTCCAGTGTGTCATCGAGCCATGATTTCTGGCCTAAAGAAGGGGGGAGGGGTTTGGGGGGGCGGGGGTTAAGAATTAAGAAGTAGGAAATTACTAGGCATCCATTTTTTATATCACCTATGCATTCTGATAATTTTGTGATATGGTGCATTTCGTCTGGGCATGAAGAAATATAGAGCTGAGTGTCAGCATAGCATATATCAGCACAACAGTGAAAACTAATACCATGCTTCCTAATGATATCTTCTATGAGTAGCATGTACAAACTGTATGTGTGTGAGGGTAGCATGTACAGAGTGAACAGCAGCGGTCCTAGTACTGAGCCTTGTGGTACGCCATACTGAAATTGTGATCGATAAGACATCTCTTCATTTACTGCTACAAACTGATAACGGTCAGATAAGTGTGATTTAAACCATGCTGATGCAGTTCCACTAATGCCAACATAGTTTTCTAGTCTATTTAAAGAATATTGTGGTAATAGTATCAAATGCAGCACTAAGATCGATTAACACTAATAAAGAGATACAAGTTACAACCACGATTGAATGATAAGAGCAAATCATTTGCCTTTTCTAATATCTTTGACAGAAAAGGTAGATTCCATATCGGCCTGTAATTTACTTTTTTTGTAGGATCAAGTTGCGTTTTTTAAAGGGCGGGTTTACTGCAGTTTCACTTTTTTTATTTCAAATAGTGTGTAATGTTGCTATTGGTGCATGAAGAGTATCTGCAAGTTGCAGCACTGAAAGTTTAGTGTAAGCAGAGATATCATATTTTAAAAATCAGGAAGTAAAATTGCCTACAAAAACGACTCGTTTTGGACTACAGCTGGGTTATGGTACGTCACTAACCCACACATTTGCATCAACCACTCCCTCCGGAATATGCAGGAAAGGGCATGCGTCGAGTGAGTTGTGTTCACGCAGATGTCAGGTCTTCTGTGTTTCGGGCTTCCCACGGACGCTATACTTCGACAACAATGGACACAATTTGTGTTTGATTATATTCCTGAAAGTGACCATGGTAATCTAGCTCTCTGTGCTGCGCATTTACGAGAGACAGCTTCCAGAATCTCCACGAATTCAATACCGGATTAACGTAAACAAGAAACTGTTTCTGGAATCATGAAGCAGATCCAACTTTAAAACCAGCAGTTAAAAGTCAGCAGTTGTTGGGCCACACTGTAAGTAGGCTAAGACTTCATCATTTTAAATGTATTTGCATGTATAATTACCGACGGAGCGTTTTGTTTTGTTTTTTATTTTCAAATGCCAGCGCTTGCTTTGTAGGCTTTATGGGCTAGCTGCTACTAGTTAGGCTATTTTGTGTCTACGGCAAACGCGTACAAACATTATGGACCTGAATTTTGTATAAGTACTAATGTTGTAAATGTATTTTTCATATATATATGCTTTATGACTTTATTTTCGATTTCGATCAAGAACGTAAACCTGCAAATGCTGTTTGAGTATAACATTAGTTAGCCAGTCAGTTGCTATCGTTGCCAGTCAGATGCTATTCTGTAAAACAAACGTGTATTAAGTTAAAAAATGAAGCAAATTATCATTCAGAAACCTTTATTAAGAGCCGTGTGTGGTGAGGTTCTGCTTGACTCGATTCATTGCGGCTTTCTCGGTCTGATTCTGCCTCACTGATACTGCAGTCTCCACATCATTATTTACGTGTATCCACCGTCTATGTTATCCACATTTGGCATGCCCGCCCGCTTCGCCCGTAAAGGTAATGGGCGTTAATCTTCCGGACGACGTGAGCGACAGTTTAGCCAATCACAACACATCGGCCCAAACGAACCAATCTGAGCCCACAACGTCATTCTGAGGGAGTGTTTTCATAGACTCAGGAAGTCATCCGCTCGTGCAGGGGACAGAGGAGAGCGCGGCTGACAATAAAGGTGAAATTTATGAAAAATAAGACTTTTAAAAAAAAAGAAAAACCACGGATACATGTTATATTGCACCCCATAAACACAATCATGCAAAGAAAAAGAGCAGTAAACCCGCCCTTTAAAATAAGCAGTTTAATAATAGCCAGCTTAAAAGTTGAGTTATTAAGAGGATGATTTTTTTTTTCTAGCCCCAACTGGGCCAGCAGCAGTAACTGATCCTGCGTCCAGTTGCTTTCTTTTCCATTTTGGCGAGTTCATAATCCACCGTTATTCAACTATTACATTACTTCAATATGAGCAACATGTCCTTGCTTTAAATAGTCTAGTTAGGCTAAAAGAATGTCAATTAACCAAGCACGTGTTAAAGCAAGTGTCAGTTTTCATTATTAGGCAAGTTAAGGTTTTCATTAGTGCATTAGGCACCATTCACATATAGCGCCTAAAACGCAAGGCACGCCGCATTCTCCCGGCGGTTGCGCTCCGGTTCGTTCTTGTCACGCGCACCGCTCCATACGGACGCGCTTGGAAAAACGGGCGCATACATCGCGCGCCTACATTTAAAATAACGAACTTGAGCGCGCAAAAGACGCGATAAGTGAACACTGCAGGCCCTTAGGCTACCTTGAATAATTTCATTCATGACTTTTCTCTCTCTGCCTTTTTAGGATTACACTTCACTGGGCCTGCACAAACATGTCATTATATAGCCTATGCATTTCGATGACATTACTTTTTTTTCTTATTATTATTTTGTGTAAGACACAGACATATTTAGATGTCGTAATTCCATGATTTGTTGCTGTGTTATGTTCCGCATGATGGCCCTGTCATCTAACAACCAATCACCGTGATCATTGCGAGGAAGCTCGTGCATGAGAATTGACGTCAGCCATAGCAACGAAGACTCACTCTTAGTTTAGGAGTTGCAATTTTTCCTTACTAAGAGTAGGTCTGAAAGGCGTTGTGAATAACTTTTAAGAGAAAACTCCTAGCTAAAATATTTTAATGCGATTTAGGAGTACTCCTAGTGGTAAGATAAAATTCTTTGTGAATACGGCCCCTGAGCCCCAGATTGTCATGTTTGAGCTTTTAGACTGTGTGCCATATTACTAGAGAAGAGCAGCACCAGCCCAGGAGGGATGAATACCATCTCTTTCAACAGGTCAGGCTTGCTCCAAAAACTTTTACAATTGTCAATGAACCCTATATTATTTGGCGGACACTTGGACAGCCAGCCATTGAGTGAGCAGAGTCTACTGACTATCTCATCACTCCTGCAAACAGGAAGGGGGCCAGAGCAAATTACAGTGTCTGACATCATACTTGCGAGTTCACACACCTCTTTAACATTAATTTTATTGATCTCTAACTAGCGAAGTCAGACATATTTAGCACTGCATATTTACAAGGCTATTGGCTCTGACAGTTAGAAGATATTTAAATAAATGTTATATTCATAATAAAAAGTGTTATTTTATTAATAAAATAAAGTCATATTTGTTTTAAATAATTGCTACAAAGGAACAGACATGTAAAACCATAGACATAATGGTCTTAATTGTTTGAACTTCTGCGTAAAGCCCCGCCCACTTCAGGTTCTACTCTGTAGACACTTGGTATCAGAATTACACGCTTTGTTTTTTTGATAACAAGTTAGAGCCTACCAGAACCAACAGGATACATATACAGGATAATAAATAGCTATTAATTAAGAACTCGCTACCCGAAGAATTTAGGCAAAAATCTGTTTGGAAAACAATCTTATGATAATTTCTCCTTTTTCTTAGCTTCAGGTTTTTCAGGACTATGGAGGAGCGTATTGTACAACGTCCAAATTTTGCAATGAGGTACCAGAGACATCATAGAGGTCCGTGGACCAGCCTACAGCTGAGCCGTCGGTCCAGAGCCTCTCCTCCTCCCAGACAGCGGTTCAATAAAGGCCTGGACAAGAGTTCCTTCACAGCACTTAGACAACACATCAAACCCGGCACCACAGGTTAGCTGCATTGTGGGAATCGGTTTGTTGCTAATGGTTCAACTGATTTTTACATACAGTGCATAAATGTCCTTGGATCTGTCTTAAAACTAGGAGGTAGTGATATAGCCTCATTGTAGCTTTACAGAATTTCTCAGAAGGTCTAGCCTCTAATTACGAGTAAATCATAGGAGGAGTGTGTGTAAGGCTGGGCCACGAGTCGGAAATCAATGGGGACTTGGGCCAAAAGTGCCTATGCACAATACAAATCCTAACTAAATCTACACTCTAAGAAAAGATACACCATATCTGCTCAATAAAAATGAGGCAACAGATTACAAGCAATATTATTAATTAAATTTCACAAGGTTTGGTCTTGAGTAATTCATTAAACGAGACTCTTAAATAGTTATCCATTTAAAATGAGTAGATTCGAATAGAAAACAGAACAGAATTAATTCTAACCTAAACAAAAATATTGAGTTGATTTAAAAAAGACCTTTAATGTGTAAATAGTACTAATACAAATTTATTTAATTCTACATAACAATGATACATAATTGAGTAATAATAATCAACATTAATCCGCACATTTATTTGAATTTAATCAATGCAATTAATTAAATCTAAATATTCCTTTCCCTTCCTAGGAATAATGGCCCAGAAAGTACAGAACTTAAATACTCAAATAAGAATTTTATTAACAATTCACTTTTGTGCTTTCAACACATTGTAGCACATCATTGTACACTGCAGCCACAGTCTCATTTCAAGAGAGCAGTAGGATCTTGCATTTCAAACCAGACATTTAAAAAGGACAGAATTATGACTTCAAACTATTTAGTAAAAACAAAAATAAATGCCATACATGTCCTGCCAACGTGTACGCATTTTGCGTAGTGGGCACGCATTTTGACCTCAAAGTACGCTGTCACGACTTTGTCACTCTAAACTACGCGAAAACCTGGTGACGCCCATATAGGGAATGCATTCACGTGACTTTCCCGCTGGAACAACCCCCCTCAGCCTGACCGAGTGGCAAAAGATCTGCTGCGTGACTGGATTTAATAGGGAAACTGCGAAAATGCGACTAAAACGAACAATTTTATCAATTTAAATTAAATGTTGGACTCAATATAGTGTTCCTTACAACCTACTAAAGATCGCGATCCATGGATATTATTGACATACAGTCAGGAATCGTGTTGCCTGACATTTATGTTTGCCTGATTTCAACAACGGGAAAATAAAAGCAATATAGACCTAAACATAAAGCAAATTTGCCTGTGAACGTTTTATATAAATACAATATAGGTTTAAATCCGGGTGATTACTTATATCAGTGTTATATATAGCCTATATATCATCATATCGTCCAGCCTTAAAACTTTAGTTTTTTTTTAGTCAGTGTTTATTAAAAAAACATCCAATAATGCAGAATATGGAATGATACATATTTAATTGATGAGTTGTTAATACATAACAATACAAAATATATGGGTATGATTTTACAGCTAAATTCAGCATATTGACACAAAATGAAAACTGCAAATCCACCTTTCGCTGACTGGAGTCCAGTGTTTCTGTGAATTGCAGTGATCCATTTGCTCCTCTTTCTATCGCAGTCTGTAAAAATATACCTCCAATTTTTTGTCAAATCTAATTGTACAGTCAATTGCCAAGCTCTTTCCCACTTTGTGTTGTGTTTGTTTTTCGCGGCATTCACGCTGAACACATATACAGCCGCTGAGTCTTTTTGCCACTCACTGTGAGGAACTGCAGCACTCTGGCCGGAGGTGACGTCACGCGCATTCCCTCTATTTGCACATGTATTTGCACGCGCAGTCCTCAAATCAAGATACAGCAAGAGACGAGTTTGACCAATCATAGCGCTGGGTTCATTCCCCAAATTGCAAGTGGAGATGATTGACAGATGTGTAAGTCCTATAATTAAAAAGAGACTGAAAATCGACACCAATAAAGAATTCCGCTCGATCCCGCTTCCACCGCACGCGCCCCCGGGTCCTGACTGATTTAAGCGAGGACAGTAGGCTTACAGTAGTCACGGGACTTCTCCTGAAGGTAAACGGGCTGGGGTGGATCTGTAAAGTTGAAATATTGCATTTGAGTTCATTTAAAATTGATTGGTTATCATACAGGACGTGATCGCAAGGATTATAAAATACTTCGTAATTCATTCATGGTAACTCGGATAAAAGGAAGACATTCAGCCATGCAAATTATAAAATGCTCAAATGTTGAACAATAAATCTAAATTAAATTGAAATCGCTATGTCTTGGTGATTATGAAATTGCTGTGGTTTGTGGATGACTGATAACGTAAAGCACTGAATCTGGAGAAACAGGCGTTTATTTTTTTCATTCTCAGTGTTGAGAACATAGTCTGCATGTGTTACGTTATTATATGTTAATAACCCAAAGCACAGAATTATGTTACATATTTATTTTGTATGAAAACTAGTACTTATGGATTTAAAACGACCGTTGTATGATCTCATGTATCTGCGCGAGCTCTCTCACAAACAGACTTGCGCACACACAGAGAAAAGATATTTATAAAATAAAAATTGACAGGCAAAGTTCTTGCTTGTCTTTTCTTTGTCAAAATGTCAAAACTTTATGTCTTGTCTATTCGTGTTTTTACAAATCGTTAAGCAACGGACGCTTTATTGTTAACAGCCCTCATTATGTCGGATATTCGTCTTATTTGAACAATTATATTATTGGTCATGTGACAGGACTCCTGTCTATTCATTGTTAACTGTTTTCTAGAAATTTATTTGGATTGGCTAAAGTTTATTCAGCTAATGTGTGTCCTGTTTATAATGTGTAGCCTAGTGTTCAAATTCAAAGAAAGCACAAATATAAGCCCTTTTCCCTGTAGGATTTAATATCACATTTGGATATTGGAATAATCAATTAAGTAGCCAATTTAAAATAAATAACATGTGCACAACTGTTTTTTTAGTTTGTTTTTATTTTTTTTACTGGTATCTAGGTTGTTTTTGTAATTATTTTAGACAAATTGCAGCGCAGATTATATGCAATACAATATTAATCAATCATGAATAAAGAAATGGAGTTGAGCAGGATTGGAACTTTGTACTTTCACTGTTGCATTGCAGTGCAAGTTAAATTTAGTATTTGTGTCAAATAAAAAAAACCCTTAGAGGTCAAAACTATTTTTATAGAATTATGCAGATAGGCATGTGTCTGTGTGTGTCTTGCATTCTCAAATTAATGACAAAAATATATGACACCTCCATTCAGGCAAAAAAATAAAATAAATAAATAAACACTGTATTTTTCACACAATTTACTTATCCGTATACTGCTGTTTTCACTGTCCAAACCGGGCGTTCACTGTATGCTTTGAAAGGGGACTTCTGTTAAATAAAATATCTCGCTAG
>JAQIUQ010002257.1:0-27500 GCA_030378365.1 Hybognathus amarus
ACATCAGACTGGACTGGACTGTCTAAACAGCTAGAGGGACCAGCCAACACAGGATTATGGGAACACTAAAGTAAGTAAGTAAGTAAGTAAAATTTATTTGTATAGAACTTTTCTCAGATGTAGATCACAAAGTGCTTCACAACAAAAGCAAGCAATTAACAACTCATGAATACATTACATCACAAAAACTACAATAAAATAAACAACACAAACACATTAGACCAGCCTAACCACCCTACAATCTAGTTAAAAGCCTCTTTAAAAAGCAGAGTTTTAAGCTGACTTTTACATTTTTCCACACAATCCAAGCCACGTATGGAAGGACGCAAAGCTTTCCACAACCTGGGAGCAACAACTTGGAATGAACGGACACAAGTCAAGACCCACACAAGTCAAACAAGTATCAAGACCCGCACAAGTCAGGATCCACACAAGTCAAACAAAAGTCAGACCCACACAAGTCAAACAAAAGTCAAAGTACTGGTATGTTTTATAATCTGTTTTGGTTTAAAGTAATTTTGAAAGTTTTAAAAAAGGGTTTAGGATTTACAAATAGGGTATTACAAATTACACAAAGTGGCGTATGGGCACAAGTACAATCATAAAAGGGTTAAAACAAAATGTTAAGGATTTAAAAACAGAATATGGAAACAGAAATATGGACCATAACCTGTGTACAAAAATACTTTAAAATGAAAAATAAAAAAATGTGTAAAAAATATAGACATGAAAACAAGTTAGTTTACAACTTCCATACAAATTTATACAATATAAGAAGGGGAAAAATCAATGGCATGAAAGGTATTTAATAAACATTGAAGGCAAAAATAAAAACTTACTACCATAAATGCTAAGACAAACAAAGAGTCACAAAATAGGAGATAGAAAGGTTTAATAAAAAGGGGAAATAGACAAACTTGATCTTAAATGGAATAAGAGGCAAACCCACAAATAGAAAAAACAAAAAACACTTAAGAAAAATTACAAAGAAAATATGTCTGAGTGGGAGCCACCCATATAGATTGTAGCTTAAGGTACTTTGATATGCACTTGAAGTTGATGTAGACTGTTGGGGTCTACATCAACTTACAGATCCACATAAGTCCCACCCAAGTCCAAAGGATGAACAAGAAAGTTCCACATTTCCAGAAGTTCATGAAAATGAATGAATTACCAAGTGAACCCGATAGCCATCCCATCAGCAAGGGGAGAAAAAAAATTCAAACGGGTTGAATGAAATCGCACCATCAAGCACAAATAAAAATGGGCACAAGAGCATAGAAAAGAAATCACAAAGCAGAAAAAGAGCCTAGTAAGCCAGCCACTACTTCTAACATCCAGAAGACAGTCAAGAAAAAAACAAAAACAAAAAAAAACACATAAATATACAAAATCCACACAGTAAAGACAAAACATTTTATGCAGTACATTTCAATACAAACTACTCACACAAGTCAAACACAAGTCGAGACCGACACAAGTCAAGACCCGCACAAGTCAAGACCCGCACAAGTCAAAAAAGTCAGGATCCACACAAGACAAGACCCACACAAGTCAGGACCAGCACAAGTCAAACAAGTCAGGATCCACACAAGTCAAACAAAAAGTCGAGACCCACACAAGTCAAACAAAAGTCAAGACCCGCACAAGTCAAAAAAGTCAGGACCCACACAAGTCAAAAACAGGTCAAGACCCCCACAAGTCAAACACAAGTCAAAACCCCCACTAGTCAAACAAGTCAGGATCCACACAAGACAAACAAAAGTCAAGACCCACACAAGTCAAACACAAGTCAGGACGCGCACAAGTCACACGTGTTTGACTTGTGCGGGTCCTGACTTAGGTCAAGACTCACAAGTCAAACAAGTCAGGATCCACACAAGTCAAGACCACCACAAGTCAAACACAAGTCAAGACCCCCACACGTCAAGACCCACACAATTCAAACAAAAGTCAAGACCCGCACCAGTCAAACACAAGTCAGGACCCGCACCAGTCAAACACAAGTCAGGACCTGCACCAGTCAAACAAGTCAAGAGCCGCACACAGTCAAACACAAGTCAAGAGCCGCACAAGTCAAACACAAGTCAAGAGCCGCACAAGTCAAACACAAGTCAAGAGCCGCACAAGTCAAACACAAGTCAAGAGCCGCACAAGTCAAACACAAGTCAAGAGCCGCACAAGTCAAACACAAGTCAAGAGCCGCACAAGTCAAACACAAGTCAAGAGCCGCACAAGTCAAACACAAGTCAAGAGCCGCACAAGTCAAACACAAGTCAAGAGCCGCACAAGTCAAACACAAGTCAAGAGCCGCACAAGTCAAACACAAGTCAAGAGCCGCACAAGTCAAACACAAGTCAAGAGCCGCACAAGTCAAACACAAGTCAAGAGCCGCACAAGTCAAACAAGTCAGGATCTACACAAGTCAGGACCCGCACAAGTCAAACAAGTTAGGATCCACACAAGACAAACAAAAGTCAAGACCCAAACAGTCAAATACATGTAAGGACCCGCACAAGTCAAACACAGGTCAAGACTCACAAGTCAAACACAAGTCAAGACCCCCACAAGTCAACACAAGTCAAGACCCGCGCAAGTCAAAAACAAGTCAAGAACCGCACAAGTCAAACAAGTCAGGATCCACACAAGTCAAGACCCACACAAGTCAAGACCTGCACAACTCAAAAACAAGTCAAGACCCGCACAAGTCAAGATCCACACAAGTCAAAACCCACACAAGTCAAACACAAGACAAGACCCACACAATTCAAACACAAGACAAGACCCACAAAAGTCAAACACAAGTCAAGACCCCCACAAGTCAAACACAAGTCAAGACCCACACAATTCGAACACAAGTAAAGACCCACACAAAGCGGAACTAATCTTGTCATATATATGTGCATTTCCCACTGAGTGCTGAATTGTTGAGATGAAGTGATGTGATGCACTGTTTGCTGTGTGAACCTAAACCCCTGGATGTCCATTTCCTGCCTGAATTTATCACATTCTGACTGCATAAGAAGAGACTAACACTGTTGTACTCCACAGACCGTTGAGTGTATTTATCTGGCGGCCCACTGTGAAGCGAGACACGTAGTGAACGCTTAACCGACTGCTTTGCAGTGAAACCTCCAGCCGTAAGTTATCTGTCTTGCACTTAAAGAAGAGGATTACGTACCTGTATGCTCACCTGTCTGCTTTGCAGTGAAGCTCCCCATTGTAAGCTCTGTGTCTGTTGGCCCTGCAAGTGAATTCAATTCAATTAAAGTTTATTTGTATAGTGCTTTTCACAATACTTGTTTCAAAGCAGCTTTACAGAAAGTGCATTACAGAAAAGTACATGAAAAAAAATACAATTAGTTAATCATGTAATATTAAGGTCATAACATATCGCCAGCGTTGAGTTTTCTTCTCCACAGGCGTCAAGTCGGCTCTTCACAGGCATTTAGTCTTATCATCGTAGGTGTTGGGGCATCTGAAGTCTCAATGAGAGGCTAGATACAAACTGGAGCTGTTGAACGCCATTTTCTCGGGAACAAGCGTCCAGAGATAACAGCAGAAAACAGAAATAATTAACATAGCTGATGTTCATAATGATTTCCATTACACAGGAGTAGATGTTAAAAACCACAATCTCACAAATTCTCCACAACTCAAACTCCCTGCAACCCAACCATACGCGCCAACCTGTTTGACTAAGGTTGTCAAGCCCCATTGTCACGGTAATGCGTTTCAGTGGCAACGGTTCCAGAAATGGCATTCAAACTACCGACAATACACACAGGAAAAGATTTACTGTAAATACTATGCAACCTATAAAAAAACCTACAGACTCTTCAAGTTTTATAGTATTAAATGCATTCGATCTGATTCAGAGGAATAAAAGGTAAGCAGTATGTGAATGCTTGGCTAAAGAGATGCGTCTTTAGTCTAGTTTTAAACTGTGACAGCGAGTCAGAGCTTCGAACCATATCGGGAAGGCTATTCCAGAGTTTGAGTGTAAAGAATTTAAGTTTGAACCTAACTTTTATTTCTGGAATATTTACATTAATAAATAACTAAAGCTAATTACAAGTAATTGTCTAGCAGTGTTGTTGAACAAATTTTAAGTACCATTCCAATGCTTATGATTTAGGGCAGATTTGACTTACTCAACCTAACCTGAGGATAATAAATAAGGTTAAAGGTGTTAAAATTAAAGCACACACCGTAAAACATGGCGCCCAACATGGGGCTTTAACTGTTCAATTCTGGCCAGTAATTGAACAGTTAAGCGCCTGCTAAATAGCGTGTGCGTGGATATGCTTAAGGATTAGAAATGTATTTTCTTTTTTTGAGAAAAAAATAAAATAAAAAATAAAATCACCAAATAGAAGACTAGAGAAACTTAGTCAAAAAAATAATAATCTGCAGCGACATCAAGAACATCAGGAAAGCAGTGAGTGCACACCTTACCCTCACCTGAGGTAGCACGGACATGACGGACCATGGACGTGCCGATGATCACGGCGTTGTCGCGTTCCGACTCGCGAAGAAGGGAGAAGCAGTTCCGGGTGGAGATCTTGAAGACCGGGAGGGGCGGCGGAGAGGTTCTAGCTCTGGTCCTGGCTCGTGTCTTCCGCTGTGTGATCCATGGTGTTGTGTCTGTGCCGGAGTGAATGAAGCCAGAGATGATCGCATCCTCCTGGGCAGAGAAACGCATGAAGTAAACAAAGTCAGTCAAAGAGTAACTAACCACTGATTTGTGCGCATTGGCACGTGATGTTTCAAGCACAGACCGCTGATCCAGCAGCTCACAGGCGTCGAGTCGTCTCCCCACAGGCGTCGAGTCGTCTCCCCACAGGCGTCGAGTCGTCTCCCCACAGGCGCTCGAGTCGTCTCCCCACAGGCGTCGAGTCGTCTCCCCACAGGCGTCGAGTCCGTCTCCCCACAGGCGTCGAGTCGCTCTCCCACACAGGCGTCGAGTCGTCTCCCCACAGGCGTCGAGTCGTCTCCCCACAGGCGTCGAGTCGTCTCCCCACAGGCGTCGAGTCGTCTCCCCACAGGCGTCGAGCTCGCCTCCCCACAGGCGTCCGAGTCGTCTCCCCACAGGCCGCGAGCTCGTCTCCCCACAGGCGCCGAGTCGTCTCCCCCACAGGCTGCCGAGTCGTCTCCCCACAGGCTGCCGAGTCGTCTCCCCACAGGCGTCGAGCTCGCTCTCCCCACAGGCGTCGAGTCCGCTCCCCACAGGCGTCCGAGCTCGTCTCCCCACAGGCGTCGAGTCGTCTCCCCACAGGCGTCGAGCCGTCCTCCCACAGGCGTCGAGTCGTCTCCCCACAGGCGTCGAGTCGTCTCCCCCACAGGCGTCGAGTCGTCTCCCCACAGGCGTCGAGTCGTCCCCCACAGGCGCCGAGTCGTCTCCCCACAGGCGCCGAGTCGTCTCCCCACAGGCGTCGAGTCGTCTCCCCACAGGCGTCGAGTCGTCTCCCCACAGGCGTCGAGTCGTCTCCCCACAGGCGTCGAGTCGTCTCCCCACAGGCGTCGAGTCGTCTCCCCACAGGCGTCGAGTCGTCTCCCCACAGGCGTCGAGTCGTCTCCCCACAGGCGTCGAGTCGTCTCCCCACAGGCGTCGAGTCGCTCTCCCCACAGGCGTCGAGTCGTCTCCCCACAGGCGTCGAGTCGTCTCCCCACAGGCGTCACTAAATAAGGAATAGACAGTTTCAATATAAAATGTTCCACACTAAGCATATCAATTAAGTTTGAACAAAGACTGTGATTTGGACTTTGACTTACTAGTCATTAGGTGTGTAACGTCTTGGAGATGTTGTCCGACAGAACAGCCGCTCCGATTCCTGCTGGGGTGAAGGCAATCAGCACGATACAGCCTAGGTCTCTCCCAGAACAGATTCAAATTATCTACAAAGAGCAGTTTCTGTTCATTACACAATGACATTCATTTAGAGCAAATAATCTACTGAACCTTGCCTGTCCGTACGTGGGAAGCGGTCCAGACACGATGATCGTTGCTTCAGGCGATGTGTTGCGTACTGTCTCGATCAGGCTCCTGTAGTCCTTCAAAACCTCCGTCTGCCGCAACCTGCCATCATGTCATTTGCTCCCGCGTGCAGTACAACAGCTCGGACAAAATGAACTCCATTTTTCTCAGGACAAGCGCCCCGAGATAATAGCAGAAAACAGATGGGAAATAATTAGCATAGCTGATGTCCATAATGATTTCCATTACACAGGAGTAGATGTTAAAAACCACAATCTCACAAAATCTTGAGAAGTCATCTGAACAAATTGTAAGTACCATTCAAATGCTTATGATTTAGGGCAGATTTGACTTACTCAACCTAACCTGAGGATAATAAATAAGGTTAAAGGTGTTAAGATTAAAGCACACCGTAAAACATGGCACCCAACGTGGGGCTTTAACTGTTCAATTCTGGCCAGTAATTGAACAGTTAAGCGCCTGCTAAATAGCGTGTGCGTGGATATGCTTAAGGATTAGAAATTTATTTTCTTTTTTTAAAAACCTAACCCTCCAATTATTTACAAAGAGCAGTTTCTGTTCATTACACAATGACTTTAACCATTAAAATTAGTGCAAATAATCAACTGAACCTTTCCTGTCCTTATCTGTACGTGGGAAGCGGTCCAGACACGATGATCGTTGCTTCAGGCGATGTGTTGCGTAACGTCTCGATCCGGCTCCTGTAATCCTTCAGAACCTCAGCCTAATGTTGTTCACTCCCACAATTTAGCACAACAGCTCCAACACACTCATCACCATTCAGGATCTTGGGAACCTGTGGAGGGACATCAAGAACATGAGCACCAGGAAAGCACTGAGCACACACCTTACCCTTACCTGAGGTAGCACGGACATGACCGACCATGGAGGTGCCGATGATCACGGCGTCGTCGCGTTCCGACTCACGAAGAGGGCAGAAGCGGTTCCGGGTCGAGATCTAAGACCGGGAGGGGCGGCAGAGAGGTTCTAGCTCTGGTCCTGGCTCGTGTCTTCCGCTGTGTGATCCATGGTGTTGTGTCTGTGCTGGAGGGAATGAAGCCAGAGATTATCGCGTCCTCCTGGGCAGAGAAACACATGGAGTAGACGAAGTCAGTCAAAGAGTAACCAACCACTGACTTGTGAGAATCGGCGGGTGATGTTTCAAGCGCTGACCGCCGATCCAGGAGCTCACAGCCCACAGGCATCGAGTCGTCTCTCCACAGGCCTCACTAAATAAGGAATACATATTTTCAATACAATGTTCCACACTAAGCATATCAATTAAGTTTGAACAAAGACTGTGATTTGGACTTTGACTTACTAGTCATTAGGTGTGTAACGTCTTGGAGATGTTGTCCGACAGAACACCCGCTCCGATTCTGCTGGGGTTAAGGCCATCAGCACAATACAGCCTAGATCTCTCCAAGAACAGATTCAAATTATCTACAAAGAGCAGTTTCTGTTCATTACACAATGACATTCATTTAGAGCAAATAATCTACTGAACCTTGCCTGTCCGTACAGTGGGAAGCGGTCCAGACACGATGATCGTTGCTTCAGGCGATGTGTTGCGTACCGTCTCGATCAGGCTCCTGTAGTCCTTCAAAACCTCCGTCTTCCGCAACCTGCCGTCATGTCATTCGCTCCCGCATGCAGTACAACAGCTCGGACAAACTGAACTTCATTTTTCTCAGGACAAGCGTCCCGAGATAATAGCAGAAAACAGATGGGAAATAATTAGCATAGCTGATGTCCATAATGATTTCCATTACACAGGAGTAGATGTTAAAAACCACAATCTCACAAAATCTTGAGAAGTCATCTGAACAAATTGTAAGTACCATTCAAATGCTTATGATTTAGGGCAGATTTGACTTACTCAACCTAACGATAATAAATAAGGTTAAAGGTGTTAAGATTAAAGCACACCGTAAAACATGGCGCCCAACGTGGGGCTTTAACTGTTCAATTCTGGCCAGTAATTGAACAGTTAAGCGCCTGCTAAATAGCGTGTGCGTGGATATGCTTAAGGATTAGAAATTTATTTTCTTTTTTTAAAAACCTAACCCTCCAATTATTTACAAAGAGCAGTTTCTGTTCATTACACAATGACATTAACCATTAATTTAGTGCAAATAATCAACTGAACCTTTCCTGTCCTTATCTGTACGTGGGAAGCGGTCCAGACACGATGATCGCTGCTTCAGGCGATGTGTTGCGTAACGTCTCGATCAGGCTCCTATAGTCCTTCAGAACCTCAGCCTAATGTTGTTCGCTCCCACAATTTAGCACAACAGCTCCGACACACTCATCACCATTCAGGATCTTGGGAACCTGTGGAGGGACATCAAGAACATGAGCACCAGGAAAGCACTGAGCGCGCACCTTACCCTTACCTGAGGTAGCACGGACATGACCGACCATGGAGGTGCCGATGATCACGGCGTCGTCGCGTTCCGACTCACGAAGAGGGCAGAAGCGGTTCCGGGTCGAGATCTCGAAGACCGGGAGGGGCGGCAGAGAGGTTCTAGCTCTGGTCCTGGCTCGTGTCTTCCGCTGTGTGATCCATGGTGTTGTGTCTGTGCCGGAGTGAATGAAGCCAGAGATTATCGCGTCCTCCTGGGCAGAGAAACACATGGAGTAGACGAAGTCAGTCAAAGAGTAACCAACCACTGACTTGTGAGAATCGGCGGGTGATGTTTCAAGCGCTGACCGCCGATCCAGGAGCTCACAGCCCACAGGCATCGAGTCGTCTCTCCACAGGCCTCACTAAATAAGGAATACACAGTTTCAATATAATGTTCCACACTAAGCATATCAATTAAGTTTGAACAAAGACTGTGATTTGGACTTTGACTTACTAGTCATTAGGTGTGTAACGTCTTGGAGATGTTGTCCGACAGAACAGCCGCTCCGATTCTGCTGGGGTTAAGGCCATCAGTACAATACAGCCTAGATCTGTCCCACAACAGATTCAAATGATCTACAAAGAGCAGTTTCTGTTCATTACACAATGACATTAACCATTCATTTAGAGCAAATAATCTACTGAACCTTGCCTGTCCGTACGTGGAAAGCGGTCCAGACACGATGATCGTTGCTTCAGGCGATGTGTTGCGTAACGTTCTCGATCAGGCTCCTATAGTCCTTCAGAACCTCAGCCTAATGTTGTTTGCTCCCACAATGCAGCACAACAGCTCCAATGCACTCATCACCATTCAGGATCTCAGGAACCTGTGGAGGGACATCAAGAACATGAGCACCAGGAAAGCAGTGAGCACACACCTTACCCTTACCTGAGGTAGCACGGACATGACCGACCATGGAGGTGCCGATGATCACGGCGTCGTCGCATTCCGACTCGCGAAGAGGGGAGAAGCGGTTCCGGGTTGAGATCTCGAAGACCGGGAGGGGCGGCAGAGAGGTTCTAGCTCTGGTCCTGGCTCGTGTCTTCTACTGTGTGACCCATGGTGTTGTGTCTGTGCCGGAGTGAATGAAACCAGAGATGATCGCGTCCTCCTGGGCAGAGAAACGCATGGAGTAGACGAAGTCAGAGTCAAAGAGTAACCAACCACTGACTTGTGAGAATCGGCGGGTGATGTTTCAAGCGCTGACCGCCGATCCAGCAGCTCACAGCCCACAGGCATCGAGTCGTCTCTCCACAGGCCTCACTAAATAAGGAATACACAGTTTCAATATAATGTTCCACACTAAGCATATCAATTAAGCTTGAACAAAGACTGTGATTTGGACTTTGACTTACTAGTCATTAGGTGTGTAACGTCTTGGAGATGTTGTCCGACAGAACAGCCGCTCCGATTCTGCTGGGGTTAAGGCCATCAGCACAATACAGCCTAGATCTCTCCAAGAACAGATTCAAATTATCTACAAAGAGCAGTTTCTGTTCATTACACAATGACATTCATTTAGAGCAAATAATCTACTGAACCTTGCCTGTCCGTACGTGGGAAGCGGTCCAGACACGATGATTCGTTGCTTCAGGCGATGTGTTGCGTACCGTCTCGATCAGGCTCCTGTAGTCCTTCAAAACCTCTGTCTTCCGCAACCTGCCATCATGTCATTCGCTCCCGCGTGCAGTACAACAGCTCGGACAAAACTGAACTCCATTTTTCTCAGGACAAGCGCCCCGAGATAATAGCAGAAAACAGATGGGAAATAATTAGCATAGCTGATGTCCATAATGATTTCCATTACACAGGAGTAGATGTTAAACCACAATCTCACAAAATCTTGAGAAGTCATCTGAACAAATTGTAAGTACCATTCAAATGCTTATGATTTAGGGCAGATTTGACTTACTCAACCTAACCTGAGGATAATAAATAAGGTTAAAGGTGTTAAGATTAAAGCACACCGTAAAACATGGCGCCCAACGTGGGGCTTTAACTGTTCAATTCTGGCCAGTAATTGAACAGTTAAGCGCCTGCTAAATAGCATGTGCGTGGATATGCTTAAGGATTAGAAATTTATTTTCTTTTTTTTAAAAACCTAACCCTCCAATTATTTACAAAGAGCAGTTTCTGTTCATTACACAATGACATTAACCATTAATTTAGTGCAAATAATCAACTGAACCTTTCCTGTCCTTATCTGTATGTGGGAAGCGGTCCAGACCCGATGATCGTTGCTTCAGGCGATGTGTTGCGTAACGTTCTCGATCCGGCTCCTGTAATCCTTCAGAACCTCAGCCTAATGCTGTTCACTCCCACAATTTAGCACAACAGCTCCGACACACTCATCACCATTCAGGATCTTGGGAACCTGTGGAGGGACATCAAGAACATGAGCACCAGGAAAGCACTGAGCGCGCACCTTACCCTTACCTGAGGTAGCACGGACATGACCGACCATGGAGGTGCCGATGATCACGGCGTCGTCGCGTTCCGACTCACGAAGAGGGCAGAAGCGGTTCCGGGTCGAGATCTAAGACCGGGAGGGGCTGCAGAGAGGTTCTAGCTCTGGTCCTGGCTCGTGTCTTCCGCTGTGTGATCCATGGTGTTGTGTCTGTGCTGGAGGGAATGAAGCCAGAGATTATCACATCCTCCTGGGCAGAGAAACACATGGAGTAGACGAAGTCAGTCAAAGAGTAACCAACCACTGACTTGTGAGAATCGGCGGGTGATGTTTCAAGCGCTGACCGCCGATCCAGGAGCTCACAGCCCACAGGCATCGAGTCGTCTCTCCACAGGCCTCACTAAATAATGAATACATATTTTCAATACAATGTTCCACACTAAGCATATCAATTAAGTTTGAACAAAGACTGTGATTTGGACTTTGACTTACTAGTCATTAGGTGTGTAACGTCTTGGAGATGTTGTCCGACAGAACACCGCTCCGATTCTGCTGGGGTTAAGGCCATCAGCACAATACAGCCTAGATCTCTCCAAGAACAGATTCAAATTATCTACAAAGAGCAGTTTCTGTTCATTACACAATGACATTCATTTAGAGCAAATAATCTACTGAACCTTGCCTGTCCGTACGTGGGAAGCGGTCCAGACACGATGATCGTTGCTTCAGGCGATGTGTTGCGTACCGTCTCGATCAGGCTCCTGTAGTCCTTCAAAACCTCCGTCTTCCGCAACCTGCCGTCATGTCATTCGCTCCCGCATGCAGTACAACAGCTCGGACAAACTGAACTCCATTTTTCTCGGGACAAGCGTCCCGAGATAATAGCAGAAAACAGATGGGAAATAATTAGCATAGCTGATGTCCATAATGATTTCCATTACACAGGAGTAGATGTTAAAAACCACAATCTCACAAAATCTTGAGAAGTCATCTGAACAAATTGTAAGTACCATTCAAATGCTTATGATTTAGGGCAGATTTGACTTACTCAACCTAACCTGAGGATAATAAATAAGGTTAAAGGTGTTAAGATTAAAGCACACCGTAAAACATGGCGCCCAACGTGGGGCTTTAACTGTTCAATTCTGGCCAGTAATTGAACAGTTAAGCGCCTGCTAAATAGCATGTGCGTGGATATGCTTAAGGATTAGAAATTTATTTTCTTTTTTTAAAAACCTAACCCTCCAATTATTTACAAAGAGCAGTTTCTGTTCATTACACAATGACATTAACCATTAATTTAGTGCAAATAATCAACTGAACCTTTCCTGTCCTTATCTGTACGTGGGAAGCGGTCCAGACACGATGATCGTTGCTTCAGGCGATGTGTTGCGTAACGTCTCGAATCAGGCTCCTGTAGTCCTTCAGAACCTCAGCCTAATGTTGTTCACTCCCACAATTTAGCACAACAGCTCCGACACACTCATCACCATTCAGGATCTTGGGAACCTGTGGAGGGACATCAAGAACATGAGCACCAGGAAAGCACTGAGCGCGCACCTTACCCTTACCTGAGGTAGCACGGACATGACCGACCATGGAGGTGCCGATGATCACGGCGTCGTCGCGTTCCGACTCACGAAGAGGGCAGAAGCGGTTCCGGGTCGAGATCTGAAGACCGGGAGGGGCTGCAGAGAGGTTCTAGCTCTGGTCCTGGCTCGTGTCTTCCGCTGTGTGATCCATGGTGTTGTGTCTGTGCCGGAGGGAATGAAGCCAGAGATTATCGCATCCTCCTGGGCAGAGAAACACATGGAGTAGACGAAGTCAGTCAAAGAGTAACCAACCACTGACTTGTGAGAATCGGCGGGTGATGTTTCAAGCGCTGACCGCCGATCCAGGAGCTCACAGCCCACAGGCATCGAGTCGTCTCTCCACAGGCCTCACTAAATAATGAATACATATTTTCAATACAATGTTCCACACTAAGCATATCAATTAAGTTTGAACAAAGACTGTGATTTGGACTTTGACTTACTAGTCATTAGGTGTGTAACGTCTTGGAGATGTTGTCCGACAGAACAGCCGCTCCGATTCTGCTGGGGTTAAGGCCATCAGCACAATACAGCCTAGATCTCTCCAAGAACAGATTCAAATTATCTACAAAGAGCAGTTTCTGTTCATTACACAATGACATTCATTTAGAGCAAATAATCTACTGAACCTTGCCTGTCCGTACGTGGGAAGCGGTCCAGACATGATGATCGTTGCTTCAGGCGATGTGTTGCGTACCGTCTCCGATCAGGCTCCTGTAGTCCTTCAAAACCTCCGTCTTCCGCAACCTGCCGTCATGTCATTCGCTCCCGCATGCAGTACAACAGCTCGGACAAACTGAACTCCATTTTTCTCGGGACAAGCGTCCCGAGATAATAGCAGAAAACAGATGGGAAATAATTAGCATAGCTGATGTCCATAATGATTTCCATTACACAGGAGTAGATGTTAAAAACCACAATCTCACAAAATCTTGAGAAGTCATCTGAACAAATTGTAAGTACCATTCAAATGCTTATGATTTAGGGCAGATTTGACTTACTCAACCTAACGATAATAAATAAGGTTAAAGGTGTTAAGATTAAAGCACACCGTAAAACATGGCGCCCAACGTGGGGCTTTAACTGTTCAATTCTGGCCAGTAATTGAACAGTTAAGCGCCTGCTAAATAGCGTGTGCGTGGATATGCTTAAGGATTAGAAATTTATTTTCTTTTTTTAAAAACCTAACCCTCCAATTATTTACAAAGAGCAGTTTCTGTTCATTACACAATGACATTAACCATTAATTTAGTGCAAATAATCAACTGAACCTTTCCTGTCCTTATCTGTACGTGGGAAGCGGTCCAGACACGATGATCGTTGCTTCAGGCGATGTGTTGCGTAACGTCTCGATCAGGCTCCTGTAGTCCTTCAGAACCTCAGCCTAATGTTGTTCGCTCCCACAATTTAGCACAACAGCTCCGACACACTCATCACCATTCAGGATCTTGGGAACCTGTGGAGGGACATCAAGAACATGAGCACCAGGAAAGCACTGAGCGCGCACCTTACCCTTACCTGAGGTAGCACGGACATGACCGACCATGGAGGTGCCGATGATCACGGCGTCGTCGCGTTCCGACTCACGAAGAGGGCAGAAGCGGTTCCGGGTCGAGATCTCGAAGACCGGGAGGGGCGGCAGAGAGGTTCTAGCTCTGGTCCTGGCTCGTGTCTTCCGCTGTGTGATCCATGGTGTTGTGTCTGTGCCGGAGTGAATGAAGCCAGAGATTATCGCGTCCTCCTGGGCAGAGAAACACATGGAGTAGACGAAGTCAGTCAAAGAGTAACCAACCACTGACTTGTGAGAATCGGCGGGTGATGTTTCAAGCGCTGACCGCCGATCCAGGAGCTCACAGCCCACAGGCATCGAGTCGTCTCTCCACAGGCCTCACTAAATAAGGAATTACACAGTTTCAATATAATGTTCCACACTAAGCATATCAATTAAGTTTGAACAAAGACTGTGATTTGGACTTTGACTTACTAGTCATTAGGTGTGTAACGTCTTGGAGATGTTGTCCGACAGAACAGCCGCTCCGATTCTGCTGGGGTTAAGGCCATCAGTACAATACAGCCTAGATCTGTCCCACAACAGATTCAAATGATCTACAAAGAGCAGTTTCTGTTCATTACACAATGACATTAACCATTCATTTAGAGCAAATAATCTACTGAACCTTGCCTGTCCGTACGTGGAAAGCGGTCCAGACACGATGATCGTTGCTTCAGGCGATGTGTTGCGTAACGTCTCGATCAGGCTCCTATAGTCCTTCAGAACCTCAGCCTAATGTTGTTTGCTCCCACAATGCAGCACAACAGCTCCAATGCACTCATCACCATTCAGGATCTCAGGAACCTGTGGAGGGACATCAAGAACATGAGCACCAGGAAAGCAGTGAGCACACACCTTACCCTTACCTGAGGTAGCACGGACATGACCGACCATGGAGGTGCCGATGATCACGGCGTCGTCGCATTCCGACTCGCGAAGAGGGGAGAAGCGGTTCCGGGTTGAGATCTCGAAGACCGGGAGGGGCGGCAGAGAGGTTCTAGCTCTGGTCCTGGCTCGTGTCTTCTACTGTGTGACCCATGGTGTTGTGTCTGTGCCGGAGTGAATGAAACCAGAGATGATCGCGTCCTCCTGGGCAGAGAAACGCATGGAGTAGACGAAGTCAGAGTCAAAGAGTAACCAACCACTGACTTGTGAGAATCGGCGGGTGATGTTTCAAGCGCTGACCGCCGATCCAGCAGCTCACAGCCCACAGGCATCGAGTCGTCTCTCCACAGGCCTCACTAAATAAGGAATACACAGTTTCAATATAATGTTCCACACTAAGCATATCAATTAAGCTTGAACAAAGACTGTGATTTGGACTTTGACTTACTAGTCATTAGGTGTGTAACGTCTTGGAGATGTTGTCCGACAGAACAGCCGCTCCGATTCTGCTGGGGTTAAGGCCATCAGCACAATACAGCCTAGATCTCTCCAAGAACAGATTCAAATTATCTACAAAGAGCAGTTTCTGTTCATTACACAATGACATTCATTTAGAGCAAATAATCTACTGAACCTTGCCTGTCCGCACGTGGGAAGCGGTCCAGACACGATGATCGTTGCTTCAGGCGATGTGTTGCGTACTGTCTCGATCAGGCTCCTGTAGTCCTTCAAAACCTCCGTCTTGCCGCAACCTGCCATCATGTCATTCGCTCCCGCGTGCAGTACAACAGCTCGGACAAAATGAACTCCATTTTTCTCAGGACAAGCACCCCAAGATAATAGCAGAAAACAGATGGGAAATAATTAGCATAGCTGATGTCCATAATGATTTCCATTACACAGGAGTAGATGTTAAACCACAATCTCACAAAATCTTGAGAAGTCATCTGAACAAATTGTAAGTACCATTCAAATGCTTATGATTTAGGGCAGATTTGACTTACTCAACCTAACCTGAGGATAATAAATAAGGTTAAAGGTGTTAAGATTAAAGCACACCGTAAAACATGGCGCCCAACGTGGGGCTTTAACTGTTCAATTCTGGCCAGTAATTGAACAGTTAAGCGCCTGCTAAATAGCATGTGCGTGGATATGCTTAAGGATTAGAAATTTATTTTCTTTTTTTTAAAAACCTAACCCTCCAATTATTTACAAAGAGCAGTTTCTGTTCATTACACAATGACATTAACCATTAATTTAGTGCAAATAATCAACTGAACCTTTCCTGTCCTTATCTGTACGTGGGAAGCGGTCCAGACACGATGATCGTTGCTTCAGGCGATGTGTTGCGTAACGTCTCAGATCAGGCTCCTGTAGTCCTTCAGAACCTCAGCCTAATGTTGTTCACTCCCACAATTTAGCACAACAGCTCCGACACACTCATCACCATTCAGGATCTTGGGAACCTGTGGAGGGACATCAAGAACATGAGCACCAGGAAAGCACTGAGCGCGCACCTTACCCTTACCTGAGGTAGCACGGACATGACCGACCATGGAGGTGCCGATGATCACGGCGTCGTCGCGTTCCGACTCACGAAGAGGGCAGAAGCGGTTCCGGGTCGAGATCTAAGACCGGGAGGGGCTGCAGAGAGGTTCTAGCTCTGGTCCTGGCTCGTGTCTTCCGCTGTGTGATCCATGGTGTTGTGTCTGTGCTGGAGGGAATGAAGCCAGAGATTATCGCATCCTCCTGGGCAGAGAAACACATGGAGTAGACGAAGTCAGTCAAAGAGTAACCAACCACTGACTTGTGAGAATCGGCGGGTGATGTTTCAAGCGCTGACCGCCGATCCAGGAGCTCACAGCCCACAGGCATCGAGTCGTCTCTCCACAGGCCTCACTAAATAAGGAATACACAGTTTCAATACAATGTTCCACACTAAGCATATCAATTAAGTTTGAACAAAGACTGTGATTTGGACTTTGACTTACTAGTCATTAGGTGTGTAACGTCTTGGAGATGTTGTCCGACAGAACAGCCGCTCCGATTCTGCTGGGGTTAAGGCCATCAGCACAATACAGCCTAGATCTCTCCAAGAACAGATTCAAATTATCTACAAAGAGCAGTTTCTGTTCATTACACAATGACATTCATTTAGAGCAAATAATCTACTGAACCTTGCCTGTCCGTACGTGGGAAGCGGTCCAGACACGATGATCGTTGCTTCAGGCGATGTGTTGCGTACCGTCTCGATCAGGCTCCTGTAGTCCTTCAAAACCTCCGTCTTCCGCAACCTGCCGTCATGTCATTCGCTCCCGCGTGCAGTACAACAGCTCGGACAAACTGAACTCCATTTTTCTCGGGACAAGCGTCCCGAGATAATAGCAGAAAACAGATGGGAAATAATTAGCATAGCTGATGTCCATAATGATTTCCATTACACAGGAGTAGATGTTAAAAACCACAATCTCACAAAATCTTGAGAAGTCATCTGAACAAATTGTAAGTACCATTCAAATGCTTATGATTTAGGGCAGATTTGACTTACTCAACCTAACGATAATAAATAAGGTTAAAGGTGTTAAGATTAAAGCACACCGTAAAACATGGCGCCCAATGTGGGGCTTTAACTGTTCAATTCTGGCCAGTAATTGAACAGTTAAGCACCTGCTAAATAGCGTGTGCGTGCATATGCTTAAGGATTAGAAATTTATTTTCTTTTTTTAAAAACCTAACCCTCCAATTATTTACAAAGAGCAGTTTCTGTTCATTACACAATGACATTAACCATTAATTTAGTGCAAATAATCAACTGAACCTTTCCTGTCCTTATCTGTACGTGGGAAGCGGTCCAGACACGATGATCGCTGCTTCAGGCGATGTGTTGCGTAACGTCTCGATCAGGCTCCTATAGTCCTTCAGAACCTCAGCCTAATGTTGTTCGCTCCCACAATTTAGCACAACAGCTCCGACACACTCATCACCATTCAGGATCTTGGGAACCTGTGGAAGGACATCAAGAACATGAGCACCAGGAAAGCACTGAGCGCGCACCTTACCCTTACCTGAGGTAGCACAGACATGACCGACCATGGAGGTGCCGATGATCACGGCGTCGTCGCGTTCCGACTCACGAAGAGGGCAGAAGCGGTTCCGGGTCGAGATCTCGAAGACCGGGAGGGGCGGCAGAGAGGTTCTAGCTCTGGTCCTGGCTCGTGTCTTCCGCTGTGTGATCCATGGTGTTGTGTCTGTGCCGGAAGGAATGAAGCCAGAGATTATCGCGTCCTCCTGGGCAGAGAAACACATGGAGTAGACGAAGTCAGTCAAAGAGTAACCAACCACTGACTTGTGAGAATCGGCGGGTGATGTTTCAAGCGCTGACCGCCGATCCAGGAGCTCACAGCCCACAGGCATCGAGTCGTCTCTCCACAGGCCTCACTAAATAAGGAATACACAGTTTCAATATAATGTTCCACACTAAGCATATCAATTAAGTTTGAACAAAGACTGTGATTTGGACTTTGACTTACTAGTCATTAGGTGTGTAACGTCTTGGAGATGTTGTCCGACAGAACAGCCGCTCCGATTCTGCTGGGGTTAAGGCCATCAGTACAATACAGCCTAGATCTCTCCCACAACAGATTCAAATGATCTACAAAGAGCAGTTTCTGTTCATTACACAATGACATTAACCATTCATTTAGAGCAAATAATCTACTGAACCTTGCCTGTCCGTACGTGGAAAGCGGTCCAGACACGATGATCGTTGCTTCAGGCGATGTGTTGCGTAACGTCTCGATCAGGCTCCTATAGTCCTTCAGAACCTCAGCCTAATGTTGTTTGCTCCCACAATGCAGCACAACAGCTCCAATGCACTCATCACCATTCAGGATCTCAGGAACCTGTGGAGGGACATCAAGAACATGAGCACCAGGAAAGCAGTGAGCACACACCTTACCCTTACCTGAGGTAGCACGGACATGACCGACCATGGAGGTGCCGATGATCACGGCGTCGTCGCATTCCGACTCGCGAAGAGGGGAGAAGCGGTTCCGGGTTGAGATCTCGAAGACCGGGAGGGGCGGCAGAGAGGTTCTAGCTCTGGTCCTGGCTCGTGTCTTCTACTGTGTGACCCATGGTGTTGTGTCTGTGCCGGAGTGAATGAAACCAGAGATGATCGCGTCCTCCTGGGCAGAGAAACGCATGGAGTAGACGAAGTCAGAGTCAAAGAGTAACCAACCACTGACTTGTGAGAATCGGCGGGTGATGTTTCAAGCGCTGACCGCCGATCCAGCAGCTCACAGCCCACAGGCATCGAGTCGTCTCTCCACAGGCCTCACTAAATAAGGAATACACAGTTTCAATATAATGTTCCACACTAAGCATATCAATTAAGCTTGAACAAAGACTGTGATTTGGACTTTGACTTACTAGTCATTAGGTGTGTAACGTCTTGGAGATGTTGTCCGACAGAACAGCCGCTCCGATTCTGCTGGGGTTAAGGCCATCAGCACAATACAGCCTAGATCTCTCCCCAGAACAGATTCAAATTATCTACAAAGAGCAGTTTCTGTTCATTACACAATGACATTCATTTAGAGCAAATAATCTACTGAACCTTGCCTGTCCGTACGTGGGAAGCGGTCCAGACACGATGATCGTCTGCTTCAGGCGATGTGTTGCGTACCGTCTCGATCAGGCTCCTGTAGTCCTTCAAAACCTCCGTCTGCCGCAACCTGCAGTCATGTCATTTGCTCCGCGTGCAGTACAACAGCTCGGACAAACTGAACTCCATTTTTCTCGGGACAAGCGTCCCGAGATAATAGCAGAAAACAGATGGGAAATAATTAGCATAGCTGATGTTCATAATAATTTCCATTACACAGGAGTAGATGTTAAAAACCACAATCTCACAAAATCTTGAGTAGTCATCTGAACAAATTGTAAGTACCATTCAAATGCTTATGATTTAGGGCAGATTTGACTTATTCAACCTAACGATAATAAATAAGGTTAAAAGTGTTAAGATTAAAACATGGCGCCCAACGTGGGGCTTTAGAATTTATTTTCTTTTTTTTAAAAAACTAACCCTCCAATTATTTACAAAGAGCAGTTTCTGTTCATTACAAATGACATTAACCATTAATTTAGTGCAAATAATCAACTGAACCTTTCCTGTCCTGGGAAGTGGTCCAGACACGATGACTCGTCTGCTTCAGGCGATGTGTTGCGTAACATCTCGATCTCGGCTCCTGTAGTCCTTCAGAACCTCAGCCTAACGTTTGCTCCCACAATTTAGCACAACAGCTCCAACACACTCATCACCATTCAGGATCTTGGGAACCTGTGCAGGGACATCAAGAACATGAGCACCAGGAAAGCAGTGAGCGCGCACCTTACCCTTACCTGAGGTAGCACAGACATGACGGACCATGGACGTGCCGATGATCACGGCGTCGTTGCGTTACGATTCACGAAGAGGGGAGAAGCGGTTCTGGGTCGAGATCTTGATCTCTGGCTCGTGTCTTCCGCTGTGTGATCCATGGTCCATGGTGTTGTGATGTTTCAAGCACTGACCAACATTCCAGCAGCTAGGCTTTCTTCTCCGGCAGACCACGGATCGGTTTCTCCACGTATTCCAGCTCCTGCTTCCGGTCAAATGGGTCCTCACCTGCACTCAAAGGTAATGTTAGACATGCATCTGATGTGTTCACCATTAGAACACATGAACAGTTAATTAGTAGTGATACAACTACCACTGCTAATTTAGGACTGAAATCCCAGGTATAACCCATATCCTTTCAGTGAAACAAGTGTGAAATGAGACTGCCGACAGGCAAGACGCCACACGTGAAATGCTAGCGGGCTAAAGGCTAGTAGCTGAGATTTGGAAAATTGGATCTAAGTAGCAATATCAAAGCAATCCAATTATTTTTTATAAGGAATAATATTGAGGATAAGTTCACATGTTATTAAAATAGAAAGTGCTTGTTTATATATGAGTGGTAAAGAAGAAAATCAAGGATTGATGAATCAACTGGAGCTACTAAACACAAAAAAGAGCAGAAAGAGCAGGCTGATTCAATGTGGAGGTTCCCACAGGACAGAAGATCATTTGTGAGAGATTGTGAGTAGCCCAAATCAATTTCCATCCTCCTCTGTGTCTGTGGGACCTCTTGATGTGAATGCCAGTTCAGAAGATGGGCGACGGCCATGTGTATTTCCCACTGAGTGCTGAATTGCTGAGATAAGTGATGTGATGCACAGCTTGCTGTGTGAAGTGTGAACATAAACCCGCTGGATGTCCATTTCTTACCTCGAGTTTTCAATCACATTCTGACTGCATAAGAAGAGGCAAACACTATTGTACCACTTGAGTGTATTTATCTGGCAGCCCACTGTGAAAAGACACTTAGTGAACGCTTAACCGACTGCTTTCCAGTCAAACCTCCAGCCGTAAATTCTATCTCTTAAAGAAGAGGATTACGTACCTGTAAACTCACCTGACTGACACACACACCAGAGAGAGAGGACAGGGCAATCTGCTGATTCAAGGGTTAGGATCAGTGTTGTGCCAGTTCATACTTAATAAGAACTAGCTCAAAGTTCACGTTCATAGTTCATTTAAAAAAAAATGAACTAAGTTCACATATCTAAAAATGAACTAGTTCACGTTCATTTGTTGAATTCTTTAAGATAGGCCACTATCTTACTCAATAGAACCTCTTTACCATCCATTACCATGTGCAAATCACTGCCACTCCAAAACTAATCAAAATTAGTGCACCAATAAACAAAAGAATTATTATAGCCAGGAGAAAATATAATGTTGAGAGAGAATATATTTAACCCTTAAATAGTGTAAACATAATATGTAGAAATTGGAATATAAGGTGCAATCCAGGTACCTTAGTGAATAAGTTTGTATGTTCAGTGAAACTTATTTAGCCAGCATGAACCAAATTACCCAGGACTTTAAAAAGGTATATTCAGGTTCATGGGGAAAGATCAGTCTACTGACAAATCCAGCATATTCTGAACGGCAGTAAACTAAACCAGACCAAAGTAGTCATGTACTGTAATGTCAAATTTGCTTGGGTCTACCCTGCTCAATACTGTAACCAACACATTCACACTTTCAAAAGGAAGTAAACAGTGAGTAAACGATGACAATGCCATTTACATTCATTTAATAATAAAACAATCTTCCTGATTATATTTGAAAATGAACAGCTATCAGCTGAACAACTTAACTTACTACATACAGTAGGCACTCTGATTACATGTATGGGAACGAAAATATGAACAAGTTCATGCACAATACTGTTAGGATGAACTACAGTACCTTTGACACACAACAGAGAGAGAGGACGGGCGATCTGCAGATTCATAGTAAAGAGTTTAAGGATGAACTACAGTACCTTCGACCACACACACACACACACACCAGAGAGAGAGGACAGGGCGATCTGCAGATTCACAGTAAAGGGTTAGGATGAACTACAGTACCTTCGACACACACACACCAGAGAGAGAAACGGGGCGATCTGCTGTTTCAAAGTAAAGGGTTACAATGAACTACAGTACCTGTGACACACACATGCATCAGAGAGAGAGAACGGGACGATCTGCAGATTCACAGTAAAGAGTTATGATGAACTACAGTACCTGTGACACACACACACACATCAGAGAGAGAGAGAACGGGGCGATCTGCAGATTCACAGTAAAGGGTTACGATACACTACAGTACCTGTGACACACAAACACACACACACACACACACACACACATCAGAGAGAGAGCGGGGCGATCTGCTGTTTCACAGTAAAGCGTTACAATGAACTACAGTACCTGTGACACACACAAACACACACACACACGTCAGAGAGAGAGAACGGGCGATCTGCTGTTTCACAGTAAAGAGTTATGATGAACTAAAGTACCTGTGACACACACACACACACACACATCAGAGAGAGAGAACGGGGCGATCTGCTGTTTCACAGTAAAGAGTTATGATGAACTGAAAGTACCTGTGACACACACACACACACATCAGAGAGAGAGAACGGGGCGATCTGCTGTTTCACAGTAAAGCGTTACGATGAACTACAGTACCTGTGACACACACACACACCAGAGGGAGAGGACGGGGCGATCTACAGATTCACATTAAAGAGTTATGATGATCTACAGTACCTGTGACACACACACACACACACACACAACAGAGAGAGAGGACGGGCGATCTGCTGATTCACAGTAAAGGGTTAGGATGAACTACAGTACCTGTGACACACACACACACACACACACACATCAGAGAGAGAGAGACGGGCGATCTGCAGATTCACAGTAAAGGGTTACGATGAACTACAGTACCTGTGACACACACAAACACACACACACACATCAGAGAGAGAGAACGGGGCGATCTACAGATTCACATTAAAGAGTTATGATGAACTACAGTACCTGTGACACACACACACACACACACACACACACAACAGAGAGAGAGGACGGGGCGATCTGCTGATTCACAGTAAAGGGTTACAATGAACTACAGTACCTGTGACGCACACAAACACACACACACACATCAGAGAGAGCGAGGACGGGGCGATCTGCTGATTCACAGTAAAGAGTTACAATGAACTACAGTACCTGTGACACACACACACACACACACACACAACAGAGAGAGAGGACGGGGCGATCTGCTGATTCACAGTAAAGCGTTACAATGAACTACAGTACCTGTGACGCACACAAACACACACACACACACACACATCAGAGAGAGAGAACGGGCGATCTGCTGTTTCACAGTAAAGCGTTACGATGAACTACAGTACCTGTGACACACACACACACACATCAGAGAGAGAAGAACGGGGCGATCTGCTGTTTCACAATAAAGCGTTATGATGAACTACAGTACCTGTGACACACACACACACACACACACACACATCAGAGAGAGAGAACGGGGCGATCTGCTGTTTCACAATAAAGCGTTACGATGAACTACAGTACCTGTGAGACACACACACACATCAGAGGAGAGAGAACAGGGCGATCTGCTGATTCACAGTAAAGCGTTACGATGAACTACAGTACCTGTGACACACACACACACACACACACAGAGAGAGAGACGGGCGATCTACTGTTTCACAGTAAAGCGTTACGATGAACTACAGTACCTGTGACACACACACACACACACATCAGAGAGAGAGAACGGGGCGATCTGCTGTTTCACAATAAAGCGTTACGATGAACTACAGTACCTGTGACACACACACACACATCAGAGAGAGAGAACGGGGCGATCTGCTGATTCACAGTAAAGCGTTATGATGAACTACAGTACCTGTGACACACACACACACACACATCAGAGAGAGAGACGGGGCGATCTGCTGTTTCACAGTAAAGCGTTACGATGAACTACAGTACCTGTGACACACACACACACACACACACACACACATCAGAGAGAGAGAGAACGGGGCGATCTGCTGTTTCACAGTAAAGCGTTACGATGAACTACAGTACCTGTGACACACACACACACACACACACATCAGAGAGAGAGGATGGGGCGACTCTGCTGATTCACAGTAAAGCGTTACGATGAACTACAGTACCTGTGACACACACACACACACACACACACACATCAGAGAGAGAGAACGGGGCGATCTGCTGTTTCACAGTAAAGCGTTACGATTAACTACAGTATCTGTGACACACACACACACACACACACACACACACACATCAGAGAGAGAGAACGGGCGACCTGCTGTTTCACAGTAAAGCGTTACGATGAACTACAGTACCTGTGACACACACACACACACACACACATCAGAGAGAGAGGATGGGGCGATCTGCTGATTCACAGTAAAGCGTTACGATGAACTACAGTACCTGTGACACACACACACACACACACACACATCAGAGAGAGAGGATGGGGCGATCTGCTGATTCACAGTAAAGCGTTAAAATGAACTACAGTATCTGTGACACACACACACACACGAGAGAGAGAACGGGCGATCTGCTGTTTCACAATAAAGCGTTACTGATGAACTACAGTATCTGTGACACACACACACACACACATCAGAGAGAGAGAGAACGGGGCGATCTGCTGATTCACAGTAAAGAGTTATGATGAACTACAGTACCTGTGCACACACACACACACACACACATCAGAGAGAGAGAACGGGGCGATCTGCTGATTCACAGTAAAGAGTTACTGATGAACTACAGTACCTGTGACACACACACACACACACACACACATCAGAGAGAGAGAACGGGCGATCTGCTGTTTCACAGTAAAGCGTTATGATGAACTACAGTATCTGTGACACACACACACACACACATCAGAGAGAGAGAACGGGGCGATCTGCTGATTCACAGTAAAGAGTTATGATGAACTACAGTATCTGTGACACACACACACACACACACATCAGAGAGAGAGAACGGGGCGATCTGCTGATTCACAGTAAAGAGTTATGATGAACTACAGTACCTGTGACACACACACACACACACACACACATCAGAGAGAGAACGGGGCGATCTGCTGTTTCACAGTAAAGCGTTATGATGAACTACAGTACCTGTGACACACACACACACATCAGAGAGAGAAACGGGGCGATCTGCTGATTCACAGTAAAGAGTTATGATGAACTACAGTACCTGTGACACACACACACACACACACACACATCAGAGAGAGAGAGAACGGGGCGATCTGCTGATTCACAGTAAAGAGTTATGATGAACTACAGTACCTGTGACACACACACACACACAAACACGCATCAGAGAGAGAGAGAACGGGGCGATCTTCAGATTCACAGTAAAGGGTTACGATGAACTACAGTACCTGTGACACACACAAACACACATCAGAGAGAGAGAACGGGGCGATCTTCAGATTCACAGTAAAGGGTTACGATGAACTACAGTACCTGTGACACACACACACACACATCAGAGAGAGAGGATGGGGCCATCTGCTGTTTCACAGTAAAGAGTTATGATGAACTAAAGTACCTGTGACACACACACACACACATACAGAGGGAGAGGACGGGGCGATCTACAGATTCACATTAAAGAGTTATGATGAACTACAGTACCTGTGACACACACACACACACACACAGAGAGAGAGGACGGGGCGATATACAGATTCACATTAAAGAGTTATGATGAACTACAGTACCTGTGACGCACACACACACATCAGAGAGAGAGGACGGGGCGATCTGCTGATTCACAGTAAAGCGTTACGATGAACTACAGTACCTGTGACACACACACACATCAGAGAGAGAGACGGGCGATCTGCAAATTCACAGTAAAGCGTTACGATGAACTACAGTATCTGTGACACACACACACACACACATCAGAGAGAGAGAACGGGGCGATCTGCTGTTTCACAATAAAGCGTTATGATGAACTACAGTATCTGTGACACACACACACACACACACACACATCAGAGAGAGAGAACGGGGCGATCTGCTGATTCACAGTAAAGCGTTATGATGAACTACAGTACCTGTGACACACACACACACACACACACACACATCAGAGAGAGAGAGACGGGGCGATCTTCAGATTCACAGTAAAGGGTTACGATGAACTACAGTACCTGTGACACACACACACACACACACACACACACATCAGAGAGAGAGAGACGGGGCGATCTTCAGATTCACAGTAAAGCGTTACTGATGAACTACAGTACCTGTGACACACACACACACACACATCAGAGGGAGAGGACGGGGCGATCTACAGATTCACATTAAAGAGTTATGATGAACTACAGTACCTGTGACGCACACACACACACACATCAGAGGGAGAGGACGGGGCGATCTACAGATTCACATTAAAGAGTTATGATGAACTACAGTACCTGTGACACACACACACACACACATCAGAGGGAGAGGACGGGGCGATCTACAGATTCACATTAAAGAGTTATGATGAACTACAGTACCTGTGACGCACACACACACATCAGAGAGAGAGGACGGGGCGATCTGCTGATTCACAGTAAAGCGTTACGATGAACTACAGTACCTGTGACACACACACACACACACACACCAGAGAGAGAGGACGGGGCGATCTGCAAATTCACAGTAAAGCGTTACGATGAACTACAGTACCTGTGACACACACACACACACTAGAGAGAGAGAGGACGGGCGATCTGCAGATTCACATTAAAGAGTTAATGATGAATTACAGTACCTGTGACACACACACACACACACATATCAGAGAGAGAGGACGGGGCGATCTGCTGATTCACAGTAAAGCGTTACGATGAACTACAGTACCTGTGACACACACACATCAAGAGAGAGAGAACGGGGCGATCTGCAAATTCACAGTAAAGCGTTACGATGAACTACAGTACCTGTGACACACACACACACACACACACACACATCAGAGAGAGAGAGGACGGGGTGAATCTGCTGATTCACAGTAAAGCGTTACGATGAACTACAGTACCTGTGACACACACACACACACACACACACACACACACATCAGAGAGAGAGAGACGGGCGATCTG
>JAQIUQ010002257.1:32500-73125 GCA_030378365.1 Hybognathus amarus
CTGTGACACACACACACACACACATCAGAGAGAGAGAACGGGGCGATCTGCTGATTCACAGTAAAGCGTTACGATGAACTACAGTACCTGTGACACACACACACACACACACACATCAGAGAGAGAGGACGGGGCGATCTGCTGATTCACAGTAAAGCGTTACGATGAACTACAGTACCTGTGACACACACACACACACACACACATCAGAGAGAGAGGACGGGGCGATCTGCTGATTCACAGTAAAGCGTTACAATGAACTACAGTACCTGTGACACACACACACACACACACACATCAGAGAGAGAGGACGGGGCGATCTGCTGATTCACAGTAAAGAGTTACGATGAACTACAGTACCTGTGACACACACACACACACACACACAGAGAGAGAGGACGGGGCGATCTGCTGATTCACAGTAAAGAGTTATGATGAACTACAGTACCTGTGACACACACACACACACACACATACACACAGAGAGAGAGAACGGGGCGATCTGCTGTTTCACAGTAAAGCGTTACGATGAACTACAGTACCTGTGACACACACACACACACACACATCAGAGAGAGGATGGGGCGATCTGCTGATTCACAGTAAAGCGTTATGATGAACTACAGTACCTGTGACACACACACACACACACACATCAGAGAGAGAGAGACGGGGCGATCTGCTGTTTCACAGTAAAGCGTTACGATGAACTACAGTACCTGTGACACACACACACACACACATCAGAGAGAGAGAACGGGGCGATCTGCTGTTTCACAGTAAAGCGTTATGATGAACTACAGTACCTGTGACACACACACACACACACACACGTCAGAGAGAGGACGGGGCGATCTGCTGATTCACAGTAAAGCGTTACGATGAACTACAGTACCTGTGACACACACACACACATCAGAGAGAGACGGGCGATCTGCTGTTTCACAATAAAGCGTTATGATGAACTACAGTATCTGTGACACACACACACACACACATCAGAGAGAGAGAACGGGGCGATCTGCTGTTTCACAGTAAAGCGTTATGATGAACTACAGTACCTGTGACACACACACACACACACACATCAGAGAGAGAGGAACGGGGCGATCTGCTGTTTCACAGTAAAGCGTTATGATGAACTACAGTACCTGTGACACACACACACACACACACATCAGAGAGAGACGGGGCGATCTGCTGATTCACAGTAAAGCGTTACGATGAACTACAGTACCTGTGACACACACACACACACACACGAGAGAGAGAGAACGGGGCGATCTGCTGTTTCACAGTAAAGCGTTATGATGAACTACAGTACCTGTGACACACACACACACACACAAACACACATCAGAGAGAGAGACGGGGCGATCTGCTGATTCACAGTAAAGGGTTAGAATGAACTACAGTACCTGTGACACACACACACACACACACACACATCAGAGAGAGAGAGACGGGGCGATCTGCTGTTTCACAGTAAAGGGTTAGAATGAACTACAGTACCTGTGACACACACACACACACACACACACACACCAGAGAGAGAGACGGGGCGATCTGCTGTTTCACAATAAAGCGTTATGATGAACTACAGTATCTGTGACACACACACACACACACACACACAGATGAGAGAGAGACGGGGCGATCTGCTGTTTCACAATAAAGCGTTATGATGAACTACAGTACCTGTGACACACACACACACACACATCAGAGAGAGAGAGAACGGGGCGATCTGCTGTTTCACAATAAAGCGTTATGATGAACTACAGTACCTGTGACACACACACACACACACATCAGAGAGAGAGAACGGGGCGATCTGCTGTTTCACAGTAAAGCGTTACGATGAACTACAGTACCTGTGACACACACACACATCAGAGAGAGAGGATGGGGCGATCTGCTGATTCACAGTAAAGGGTTAGAATGAACTACAGTACCTGTGACACACACACACACACACATCAGAGAGAGAGCGGGGCGATCTGCTGTTTCACAATAAAGCGTTATGATGAACTACAGTACCTGTGACACACACACATCAGAGAGAGAGAGCGGGGCGATCTGCTGATTCACAGTAAAGCGACTACGAATGAACCTACAGTACCTGTGACACACACACACACACACACACATCAGAGAGAGAGACGGGGCGATCTGCTGTTTCACAATAAAGCGTTATGATGAACTACAGTACCTGTGACACACACACACACACACACATCAGAGAGAGACGGGGCGATCTGCTGATTCACAGTAAAGCGGTTACGATGAACTACAGTACCTGTGACACACACACACACACACACATGAGAGAGAGAGAGACGGGGCGATCTGCTGTTTCACAATAAAGCGTTACGATGAACTACAGTACCTGTGACACACACACACACCACATCAGCAGAGAGAGGATGGGGCGATCTGCTGATTCACAGTAAAGCGTTACGATGAACTACAGTACCTGTGCACACACACACACACACATCAGAGAGAGAGGATGGGGCGATCTGCTGATTCACAGTAAAGGGTTAGAATGAACTACAGTACCTGTGACACACACACACACACATCAGAGAGAGAACGGGGCGATCTGCTGTTTCACAATAAAGCGTTATGATGAACTACAGTACCTGTGACACACACACACACACACATCAGAGAGAGAGGATGGGGCGATCTGCTGATTCACAGTAAAGCGTTATGATGAACTACAGTACCTGTGACACACACACACACACACATCAGAGAGAGGACGGGGCGATCTGCTGTTTCACAATAAAGCGTTATGATGAACTACAGTACCTGTGACACACACACACACACACACACAGAGAGAGAGAACGGGGCGATCTGCTGATTCACAGTAAAGCGTTATGATGAACTACAGTACCTGTGACACACACACACACACACATCAGAGAGAGAGGATGGGGCGATCTGCTGATTCACAGTAAAGGGTTAGAATGAACTACAGTACCTGTGACACACACACACACACATCAGAGAGAGAGAACGGGGCGATCTGCTGTTTCACAATAAAGCGTTATGATGAACTACAGTACCTGTGACACACACACACACACACACATCAGAGAGAGAGACGGGGCGATCTGCTGTTTCACAGTAAAGCGTTATGATGAACTACAGTACCTGTGACACACACACACACACACATCAGAGAGAGGATGGGGCGATCTGCTGATTCACAGTAAAGGGTTATGATGAACTACAGTACCTGTGACACACACACACACACACACATCAGAGAGAGAGGACGGGGCGATCTGCTGTTTCACAGTAAAGCGTTATGATGAACTACAGTACCTGTGACACACACACACACACACATCAGAGAGAGAGGATGGGGCGATCTGCTGATTCACAGTAAAGGGTTAGAATGAACTACAGTACCTGTGACACACACACACACACACATCAGAGAGAGGACGGGCGATCTGCTGATTCACAGTAAAGCGTTATGATGAACTACAGTACCTGTGACACACACACACACACACACACATCAGAGAGAGAGGACGGGGCGATCTGCTGTTTCACAGTAAAGCGTTACGATGAACTACAGTATCTGTGACACACACACACACACACATCAGAGAGAGAGAACGGGGCGATCTGCTGTTTCACAATAAAGCGTTATGATGAACTACAGTACCTGTGACACACACACACACACATCAGAGAGAGAGGACGGGGCGATCTGCTGTTTCACAGTAAAGCGTTACGATGAACTACAGTACCTGTGACACACACACACACACCAGAGAGAGAGAGACGGGGCGATCTGCTGATTCACAGTAAAGCGTTACGATGAACTACAGTACCTGTGACACACACACACACATACAGAGAGAGAGGATGGGGCGATCTGCTGATTCACAGTAAAGCGTTACGATGAACTACAGTACCTGTGACACACACACACACACACACACAGAGAGAGGACAGGGCGATCTGCTGATTCACAGTAAAGCGTTACGATGAACTACAGTACCTGTGACACACACACACACACACTCAGAGAGAGAGGAACGGGGCGATCTGCTGTTTCACAATAAAGCGTTATGATGAACTACAGTACCTGTGACACACACACACACACACATCAGAGAGAGAGACGGGGCGATCTGCTGATTCACAGTAAAGCGTTACTGATGAACTACAGTACCTGTGACACACACACACACACAACACATCAGAGAGAACGGGGCGATCTGCTGATTCACAGTAAAGAGTTATGATGAACTACAGTACCTGTGACACACACACACACACACACACACATCAGAGAGAGAGAGACGGGGCGATCTGCTGATTCACAGTAAAGGGTTACGATGAACTACAGTACCTGTGACACACACACACACACACACATCAGAGAGAGAGAACGGGGCGATCTGCTGTTTCACAGTAAAGCGTTACGATGAACTACAGTACCTGTGACACACACACACACACACACACACACAGAGAGAGAGAACGGGGCGATCTGCTGTTTCACAGTAAAGAGTTATGATGAACTACAGTACCTGTGACACACACACACACACACACACACATAGAGAGAGAACGGGGCGATCTGCTGATTCACAGTAAAGCGTTATGATGAACTACAGTACCTGTGACACACACACACACACACATCAGAGAGAGGACGGGGTGATCTACTGTTTCACAGTAAAGCGTTACGGATGAACTACAGTACCTGTGACACACACACACACACACACAGAGAGAGGAGCGGGGGCGATCTGCTGTTTCACAATAAAGCGTTATGATGAACTACAGTATCTGTGACACACACACACACACACATCAGAGAGAGAGAACGGGGCGATCTGCTGTTTCACAAGTAAAGCGTTACGATGAACTACAGTACCTGTGACACACACACACACACACACATCAGAGAGAGAGGATGGGGCGATCTGCTGATTCACAGTAAAGCGTTACGAATGAACTACAGTACCTGTGACACACACACACACATCAGAGAGAGAGAACGGGGCGATCTGCTGATTCACAGTAAAGCGTTACGATGAACTACAGTACCTGTGACACACACACACACATACAGAGAGAGAGGATGGGGCGATCTGCTGATTCACAGTAAAGCGTTACGATGAACTACAGTACCTGTGACACACACACACACATCAAGAGAGGGGACGGGGCGATCTGCTGATTCACAGTAAAGCGTTCGATGAACTACAGTACCTGTGACACACACACACACACACAGAGAGAGAGGATGGGGCGATCTGCTGATTCACAGTAAAGCGTTACGATGAACTACCAGTACCTGTGACACACACACACACACACATCATAGAGAGAGGAGGATCGAGCGATCTGCTGATTCACAGTAAAGAGTTATGATGAACTACAGTACCTGTGACACACACACACACACATCAGAGAGAGAGGACGGGGCGATCTGCATGATTCACAGTAAAGGGTTACGAATGAACTACAGTACCTGTGACACACACACACACACACAGAGAGAGAGAACGGGGCGATATGCTGATTCACAGTAAAGCAGCCACGACTGAACTACAGTACCTGTGACACACACACACACACACACATCAGAGAGAGAGAACGGGGCGATCTGCTGATTCACAGTAAAGAGTTATGATGAACTACAGTACCTGTGACACACACACACACACATCAGAGAGAGGACGGGGCGATCTGCTGATTCACAGTAAAGCGTTACAGATGAACTACAGTACCTGTGACACACACACACACACACATCAGAGAGAGAGGACGGGGCGATCTACTGATTCACAGTAAAGCGTTACGATGAACTACAGTACCTGTGACACACACACACACACACAACAGAGAGAGAGGACGGGGCGATCTGCTGATTCACAATAAAGCGTTACGATGAACTACAGTACCTGTGACGCACACACACACACACACACATCAGAGAGAGAGGACGGGGCGATCTGCTGATTCACAGTAAAGCGTTACGATGAACTACAGTACCTGTGACACACACACACACACACATCAGAGAGAGAGAACGGGCGATCTGCAGATTCACAGTAAAGCGTTATGATGAACTACAGTACCTGTGACACACACACACACACACATCAGAGAGAGAGAACGGGGCGATCTGCTGATTCACAGTAAAGCGTTACGATGAACTACAGTACCTGTGACACACACACACACATCAGAGAGAGGATGGGGCGATCTGCTGATTCACAGTAAAGCGTTACAGATGAACTACAGTACCTGTGACACACACACACACATCAGAGAGAGAGAGGGGTCGATCTGCAATCTCACAGTAAAGCGTTACGATGAACTACAGTACCTGTGACACACACACACACACACACATCAGAGAGAGAGAACGGGGCGATCTGCAAATTCACAGTAAAGCGTTACGATGAACTACAGTACCTGTGACACACACACACACACACACACACACACACATCAGAGAGAGAGAGAACGGGGCGACCGCAGATTCACAGTAAAGCTGTGAAACAGCTATGTAATTTATTTTGAGCTGAGTTTAGTAACAGTGCTACAACAGTTGTGATAACTGAAAAACTATTTAATTTTTTATCATAAGAAATTAATTAAATAAAAATGCTGAGAATGGCTCCTCCTTAAAGTCTGCCTCAATATCTGAAATGACAATTATAGTGACACTGAAGCATGTCTAAACTGCTCAATGACTAAACAACTTAAATCATTCCTTAAAAGCAAAAACAGTAACAACTTAAATTTAACATAGTTTTCTCAACACCTAGTATTTAGGAATTTGGTCTTAAGTGTTCAAATATGCACCAAACAAAGTCATTTCTTCTATGTTGAAATCATTTTAAATTATTACATTTTCAGATTTTTATGCAGAAACAACAATTGACATGCTCAAGGTGAAAAGAGAGTGACAGCAGGATATCTCAAAACGCTAATGCTTATAACCAAAATAACCAACTGTGTTTAGAGGATACTTACCAAGACCGAAATGTAACATAATTTTGCGTGTTTTAGTCCGTTAAAGCGATATAATCACGCGAGCTGTGTGTGAGGCGGCTGACTCTAGTCTAAATGCACGCAGCGAAAACCAACTCTCAGAGAGCGCGCAAGTACTGAACAGTTTAAAGTCATTTGAATATTTAAACCGGTAAGACTTAAAGACGCGCAAATGGTAAACTTCAGTCACGATGCAATGCTGACCAGATTAAGCAAGTGAATATTCCCTCATGTCCCGACTCCTAAACGCGAGCGTGTAGTTTCACCGGCTGCAGCAGCGCTGGACGCTTGCCTTGAGTATGAGAGACGAGAGACGAGAGAGCAGACGCAGCACCATTGAACTCGCTCTGTTCCTGAAATTGCGTCTCACGTTTTCAAACTAGCCTACTGATTTGATTTTACAATACAAAATAAAAGCTTATGGGGAATCAATGTTTGCAATGTAAGTAAATAATAATTATGCACAATGCCCGTGATGAAATTCGAGCCCTGCCTGAATTGGCTTCATTCAAAAGCACAACAGTATCGATACGTGCATCGCCAGGAGTTCATGACGATATATCGCTGTATTGATATTTTGAGCACAGCCCTAATATCCACACACACACCTTTTAGTTGCTGTGAGAGTGAATGAATGAACAATGTCTTTGTCTTACAGGGATTGCAGGACCGTTGGAGGTAGAGAACCGGCGAGGAAACTAGGAGACAGGATCTTGGAGAAAGCTCAGAGGATAAATAACTCAGGAAAGCAGACCGGTGTGTTATCCACAGACTAAGACCAAACAGAGTGTGTGACTGAGGTGTGTTTAAATACTGTGGTGATGAGTGTGCTGATCAGGTGCAGCTGAGGATGATGACTGGGTAATTGAGGGGAGGTGATGAGCTGGGAATTCTGGGAATTGTAGTTTTGAGTGATATGTAAACTTATCTTGCCTTATATGGCTGGACTGTGGCTGCGTTCTAAACCACAAACTCACTGGGTAGGTACTTCATTTCAATAAACTTGACGAGTGCTAAAAGTGTTGGTACTTTATAGCCTGATGATCATATTAAAGGTAGTGATGGTCAGAATTTTATAAAAACTTTTTACCAAATTTGTTTAAACTTTCTATATATATCAATGCATAATTAAAATCTAAGTACTCTGAAAAAAAGAGTATAAAAATCGAGTGACTCTAGACCGTTTAATCTGCACTAAACACAGCTCATTATTTCGAACCGGGACGAAACAATGGATTGGCTTAGGCGACTGTCACTCTCTCGCAACCATGGCAACCACCCTTTTGCCACACAGGACCTGCCCACTTGCGCGTATCCAGATCGTACCTGTTCGCGTGCTTGTTTGAGCTTGAAGATGCAAAACTCGACGCAGCAGGTCCTCTTGCCTAAAAAGTGCTCCTTGCCCTGCACTTCGACTACCCCGTCCTCGGTCTCTACTTCCTCGGACCCTAATAGCAAAATCCTCTGCTTCGCCCTCGACCACGGATCTGTCCTCGAGCTGACGATGCGGTACTTGCTGTCTTATACTGTCTATGGGTAACTTACTTGTCTCGGGTGTGTAGTCCTCATCAGAATCAACAATGCTTTCATCAAGCAAACTCTTACATGCAGAACACCATATATATGTAATGAATCTTACATGAAATTCCTCTTCATCACAGTGTAAATGATGGCAATGGAAAAACGTGTATCATGTAACCTGTTTTTAGCTTTGCCTTATAGATAACTAACTAGCTCGTTAGCGAATCAATATTGTAAGCTTTACCAATATCAATATGCTAGCTTGATAGAGAGTAATAAAATACAACTTATTTGTTTATCTTCATAATGATAGTTAGATTTTTTTATTTACATGTGTTTCTGACATGGTGTCACTACATGCACTTCTTCCTCTCCTCTCCGCTCGTCTGAGGTAAATAATGCGTCTTCAGCTCAGCTGTCGGAGTTGCGCGTTCATGTGTTTTGGGGGCGTGGCTTTGGAAGGAGCCAAAAAGAGAGGGGGTGAAGTCAATGGAAATAATGAGCTGTCTTTAAAACAGTCGTGAGTGGTCTACAGACACTCGATTTTTATACTTTCTTTTTCAGAGTACTTAGATTATAATTATGCATTGATATATACAGAAAGTTTAAAGAAATTTGGAAAAAAAGGTTTTTTTTTCAATTCTGACCTACACTACCTTTAGTATAAATGATATCTGGACATCTGCCATGTTGACGTTATCCAAGCGCAACAACTTAAAAGATATGAGCGACAGGTTTAATTCATGTATCTGTAAATATCTTGATATTGATGTAACTTGTTCATTTTGTGGTTTTGTTAAAGAATCAAGTGTCCATTTATTTTGTGATTTTAGCTTAACCAATACATTTATGGTTAATTTAAGTTCTAATAATTTTAACCCTACTAATGTGACCCACAGTTTTATCCTTAAAGATATTATTTTTAATTACTAACCCTAACCAAAATAATCATCTCTTGAATATGTTGTTAATTACTTTATTTTATATGCAACAAAATTTCATTGTCAATCAAAAGTGGCTTAAATCTTTTTCCTTTTTTTTCTTCGTCATTTTGATTGTTCACTGTTACAACCATGGTATATTTCCCTGATCTTTTATGTGATTATTATTTCTGCAATAAAAAAAATGAAATAAGCGACAGGTGCTCCTACACCTCATAACATGTAAGTATCACTCCTTGAACTGCATCGCTAGCCCACCCCAACACTTACACAAAATAATAATGATGAATGCTGACCAATACTTTATTATATTACTTTTTTTCACTGAAAATTATATATTTTAGTAAAACAATCAAAATGTTATTTGATTTGTAATATGACATTGCTTTGTGTTGTATACACGGCTCAGTTACTAGATCCTATAAAATCAAAACTATGGACCAGAAACAGAAGATTTGGATTGACTCATTGAAAGAAAAAAATGCAAAGTTTATAAAAGTTAAGAATTAAAATGAATGAACTACACAGATGACTGGAATGCAGATAATTAATCAGAAGTATATTTTGAATCTTTGTTTCTTATTTTGCATGAGTTGTATCCTTATTTAAAAGAAAGATTAAAAGAAAAACAGAATAAAAAGACAAATAGAATACAGTAACACAGCATTTCAAATAAATGATAAAAACAGTAAAAAAATTCCCAATCTCAATTTCTGAAATTCAACTTCAGTGTCTCGATTTCAATTCAATGTTATGGTTTCAAATTCCCCAAAACATGATTGAGTAGGAATGTTCATGAAAAATTAACAGTTCAGTCCATGAAGGAAAAAAAAAATGTTCTAACACAAGACTGTCCAGAGGAATGCATTGCTTCGCCTCTGTGAATGTTTGCTCTGGACGGATGTTTAAGAACATGCCTGACACATGAAGTTAAACGCGGAAACATGAAGACATCAGGCAGATTCATTTATTCAGAGTCAAATATTTACACTGAAAAATTCAGTATTCAGCAGAAATAAACCATTTTACAATAATAAATCATCAAATTAATCTCACAACAACTGGAATATGTTAATTTACTGCTCAATGTTTAGTTCATGCTGAAGTTCTGAAAATACATGTAATGAATGTCTTCACAGTCCTGCACAGCTTTAAAAAAACAACAACTCTAAAACGGAGTAACTGAAAAACGGTGTTGCTTCTTCACTGTCAAAATTACATACACAACATGGCGAAGTGTTCATCACCAATTAACTGTAGGCCTAAAGCTGGTGAAAGTGTGTGTGACCTTCAGTTCAGCAAGCTATGTGTGTGTGTGTGTGTGTGTGTGTGTGTGTGTGTGTGTGTGTGTGTGTGTGTGTGTGTGTGTGTGTGTGTGTAGTTCAGCCAGCTGGTGTTGAGCCGAGTCTGACTCTTAATGCTGGTGTCCATCTTCAGCACTTCTCTGACGGCCATCGTGGCATAAGTGGAGGACGGAAGAGAAAACTCCATCTTCAGCGCCCGATACTTCCCTTCTGTAGAGGCACACACACACACACACACACGCACACACATCAGAGAGGGATAGTCAGCAGGAGAAGATTGTCATTCCAACTATACAGTGATCGTGTACAGCAGAACGAAGTTGTGTTTCCCAGCTCAAAAGTAAAAGCATTCATAAGAAAAACAGGAGTAGTGCAAGCTGGACAAACCACATGTATACACAACATCCACTATAAACAGACCAAATAACTAATCAAGTGCAATGCTAAACTAATTTAGCATTGCAGCCTGTTTCACAAGATCTTTACTGAATTGTTTTGCAGAAAGTGAATGTGATGTAACTTATGTTTAAAAAAAAACACTTTGTAGATGTAAATGGTACACTCCAGGACACAGTTGTAACATTGGTTTTAAACTCTTTACTGACATCCATCAGTCACATCAGCAATAAGACAAACAAGAGACATGAATATAAGGCCTTTATGAGAGCAAATTGGTACTAGACCCTTCACAGCATGAGGAAAAAACACTCAGATTAAAACAGCAGCTCTACTAACTACCATGAAAACACCCCATTAATACACTGGACGGCGGTGATACTGACTAAAATATTATGTTCATGGACATTAAAAACTTTAAACAACGCAAATATTATCATGTTTATCAAAGCAAGATTAAGGAATGTGAAAGAGGGCTAAAAACAAGGTAAGTCTTACATTAACACTTTCATGATTTTGTTTGTTTTATCCTACATTTGTAAAAACATTTGCACAATGTTGCCATTTTATTATGCAAAGATGAAAGAGTGACCAAAGAGGACAGCCCAGCACTTTAAACGAAAACAAAAAAGCACAGCATTAAATCAGCAAAGTTACACCAGATCAATACACACCCATGATCCAATGCTTTCTAACACAGTGTCCAAAACAGCGACTTTAGACACACACACACACACACACACACACACACACACACACACACACACACACACACACACACACACACACACACACACACACACACACACACACACACACACACACACACACACACACACACACACACACACACACACACACACACACACACACACACACACACACACACACACACACACACACACACACACACACACACACACACACACACACACACACACACACACACACACACACACACACACACACACACACACACACACACACACACACACACACACACACACACACACACACACACACACACACACACACACACACACACACACACACACACACACCTTGTGGTTGCCATGAGAAGAAATGAATAAACAATGTCTTTACCTCCAACCTTCACTTCACAAAAACAGAGAGTGATGTAGCAGACAGGATCTTGGAGAAATCTCAGAAGTTAAATCACTAAAAGTTAGTAATCCACAGTCCAAGACCAGTCTTAAACCAAAGTTTGTGAATGAGGTGTGCTTAAATACTGTGGAGATGAGTGTGTTGATCAGGTGCAGGTGAGGATGATGGCTGAGTGAGTGCAGGTGATGAGCAGGAGGAATTCTGGGAATAGTAGTTTTGAATGATATGGACCGTGGCTACGTTCGAAACCACATACTCACTGATTAGGTTCTTAATTTCTATAACGATTGCTAAAAGAGTAGGTATTATATAGCCTGATGAAGTTAAGTATGAATGTGATCTAGACATTCACCATGTTGACGTTATCATGTGACCTATGACGTTATTATAAGCACAACAACTTAAAAATATTAGCGACAGATTTATTTTATCTATCTGTAATATCTTGACATTGATGAAATTTGTTCATTTTCTGCTCTTGAAGAATCAAATGTCACTTTATTTTGTGATTGTAGTATAACCAATACATTTAGAGTTGATTTAAGTTTAAGTATATATATATATATATATATATATATATATATATATACATACATATACATATATTTATATATATATATATATATATATACTTGTTTTACACACACACATATATATATATACACACACACACACACACACACACACACACACACACACACACACACACACACACACACACATATATATATATATATACACACACACACACACACACATATATATATATATAAACACACACACACACACACACACATATATATATACACACACATATATCAGTGGCGGGCCGTACATTTCAGACCTAGGCCTTCTGTCCTACCTGAATTAATAACTTTTAATAGTGTATCAGCACAAAGCCTCTCTATAATTGTTGTTTTTATTTTGCAACCGCAGTTATAAAGCGGTGACTTCAGGAAAGGACCGGTAGAGAGAAACGAGTGCGTGAGTCCGTCTGGTGCGTTTGTACAGTGGTTCTTGCGTTACAAATCCGATAATAAATTCAGAAACGGAGCCTCCCTTATCTTGTCATTCAAGGGCTTCAATAGTCCATTTTCAGACGTTTGAAAAAAATTGTTTTGATCATAAATTTAATAGAAAAGTTAAGAAGAAAATCATATTCACCATGGGGAAAAAAGCATTAACTCACCAAAACTACAGATTATTCTTTACACAAAATCCATTCTTATTTCTTTCCTCAAGAAGACTTCAATTACTGTTGTACAGGTTCTAACTGCGTTTCAGTTCCAGCAATGTCGTGTCTGTCTCGTCATATTTCTAGCATAAGTTTTTGTTCACTTTATGGCTGAGAGTGCCTGTCGACAGAAGCACACAGTCACCGCAAAACATGACGATGTGTACAGCTGCCCCATGCTCTCACACAGAGTTTTGAACAAAATCAACAAGATCAGCGGGACTTTTGCCTTCAAAATCATTTGTTTCATAACTTACATTAGTCAATTCTGTTTTTACCCGGAGAGATTGAATAGAGTTCCGCATCTGCATTTAGCTCAGGCTGAATAAGGGATTTATTTCTGCTGGATGTCGAGCAGGGAAAGAAACATACATTTTTGGGTTGAAAAACGATTAGGTGCCGGTTAAGTCGCGGTGCCCGAACAACCCAAACGGAAGCGTGACGAATTGGTGTAATCCAAACTGCGTGGTAAAAACAGTTTTTTCATTTGGATGTTGGAGATAAGGGGATCTGCCAATATCCCTTCGTTAAATCCAGTGTCGAATAAAATCGAGCGGAACCAAGCAGATCAAGCAATTTGTCAATCCTCGGCATTGGATACGCATCAAATTTAGAACACCGTGTTCACCTTTCTTATAATCCACACAGAACCGAGCCACCAGGTTCGGTACTAAAACTATCGGGCTCGCCCAGTCACTGTTGGATTCTTCTATTACCCCCATGTCCAGCATAGTCTCTAATTCGGCTTGAACCACTTTCTTTTTGTGTTCCGGTAAATCGAGTACGGGCGGCAGCGATACTACGGCCCCCGGATCAGTCTCAACGTGGTGCTGAATGAGATTCGTTCGGCCAGGTAGGGGCGAGAACACATCCGCAAACTCTGCTTGTAAATTTTTGATGTCAGTGAGCTGTGAGGGTGAGAGGTGGTCGCCAGAGGGAGCCAGAGCGAATGAATGGGGTTTGATTTTCGCTTCTGGCCCAAGGTCCTCCTCCCCTCTCACCACCGTTGCCAGCATCACTGCCTCAGCCTCCACCCATTTTTTAAGCAGGTTGAGGTGATAAATCTGACGTCCCTGCTCCTATCTGTTTGAACTACCTCATAGTTGAGATCCCCAACTCGCCGTGTGACCTCAAAGGGTCCTTGCCACTTTGCGAGTAATTTCGAACTGGACGTAGGAAGTAATACAAGGACCTTATCTCCCGGTGCAAATTGACGAAGTCTAGCCCCCCTATCATATTGCTGTCTCTGTCTGTCCTGGGCCTGTAACAAATACTCCAAAGATAGCCGCCCCAAAGTGTGGAGTTTTGTTCTCAGGTCCAGGACATACTGAATTTCATTTTTACTAGCGGATGGTCCGTCCTCCCAAGTCTCTCTCAGTACATCCAACACCCCACGGGGCTGACGACCGAAAAGAAGCTTGAAAGGGGAAAACCCTGTGGATGCTTGGGAGACCTCGCGTACAGCGAACAACAGGGGTTCTAGCCACTTATCCCAATTTTTGGCGTCTTCGTGAACGAACTTACGAATCATGGCTTTTAACGTCCGATTAAACCGTTCGACCAGACCGTCCGTTTGTGGGTGATAGACGCTGGTGCGAATCGATTTAATGCCCAATAACTCATAAAGTTACGCGGATTGTCCGTGACATAAACGCCGTGCCCTGATCGGTGAGGATCTCTTTAGGGATCCCCACCCAGGAGATTAAAGAAAACAGCGCGCTTGCGACACTCTTAGCTGAGATATTGCGAAGCGGAACTGCCTCCGGGTAACGTGTTGCGTAATCTACCAAGACTAACGCAAAACGATGCCCTCATGCTGACCGTTCTAATGGCCCGATGAGGTCCATGCCAATTCGCTCGAAGGGGACCTGCATCAGTGGAAGGGGGCACAAGGGTGCTTTTGGATTGGCCGGTGGATTAACCAACTGACATTCGCGACAAGACGCGCACCACCTGCACACGTTCTCGTGAATGCCCGGCCAAAAATCGGGCCATGAGACGGATGAGTGTCGCCGTTTGCCCTAAATGTCCGGCCATCGGATTACAGTGAGCCGCCTGGAAAAGCATTTCCCGACGGCTCTTTGGTACTAACAATTGGGTTGTATCTTCTTTTGTCTGGGCGTCTCGGGCCACCCGATACAACCTATCTTTAATTACACAAAAATAGGGGTAAGAGACGGTTGGTGCGGGTGGAGTAGCTGCCCGTCGATGGACTGGACCTTATTAAACGCATGTTTAAGCGTCTCATCCTGGGAACTGCTCCAGGGGAAAATCATCGCACTCAGAGAATATTTCCCTCTAAAGCGCTCTGTTCCTGTCGCAGTACCCAGAGGTCCCGGTACAGCATCTCCCACCTGCACCACTGCTGTCTTCCCCTGTTGCTTTTTCCCCCGAGCGGCACACGCACATAAAAACTTCAATAAATTCGTAAAGCCCGGCCAATCCGTACCCAAAATTATCGAATGCCGGAGGTGCGGGTTAACTGCCACCTCCACACTATGCTTTTGACCCCTAAATAAATTTTTAACCGGCATTAAGGGATAACTCACCACCACCCCGTGCACACACCACACCTTAACCATGCGGCTGTTATCCAATGCCCAGACCGAATCAGGCATTGATGAATAGAGGTTTGGTTACATCCTGAATCCACCAAAGCCTGATAAGTACCCCCCTTGATACTCACGGGTATCTGGTACAAACCAGCTTGATCGGGGGTGGCCTGTGGCGCTTCGGGAACCTCGGACCAGTGTCCCCACCTCCATCACCGGACACCGATCGATAGAAGTGGCCCAGATCCCCACAGCGCCAACAGGCCGGCCCGGGCTTTCCCGCTGTCCCAGCGGGAAAGTGGGGCAAGGGACTGGTGTGGGGAGAGCGCAGCGATCGGAGCCAGGGAGGGGAATTCCCCGACAGGTGTCCCCCTCTGCGCCATCCTCCCGGCCGAAGTGGAGTCCCCATGCCCGCCGGGCCTCCATCGTGGTGCGAGCCTGGGCGCCGGCCCACCCCGAGACCTGGGAGAAGAGATAGATTTCGCAGAGGGGGACGAGGGAGAGACTGGGGAGGGGAAGAAAAGAGTGCGAGAGAGAGACAGAGGGGAGGGGTTCGCCGACCCCGAGCACCGCCACCATCCCAGATAGCACAAGGCTGTTTGATCTCCTATTACATCTGGAAGACGTATTTTCGTCTATAGACGTCTATAGGACGTCTCCTGCAGATGTCAAATAGACGTCTCAGAAGATGTCTCTAAGATGAAATGATTTAGAATGCACCGTGCAATACATCTTAGAGACATCTTCTAAACATCTATTTGACATCTGCAGGAAACGTCCTATAGACGTCTTGCAGATGAGCAAACACTCTTTAAAATACGTCTTCAAGATGTAAATAGGAGATCAAACAGCCTTGTGCTATCTGGGATGTGATCCTCCGCCAGTTGGATGGCCTGGTCGAGCGACGTCGGACGGTGGCACTGGACCCATTGAGCTGTTTTCTTGGGCAGTTTCGTGATGAACTGCTCCAGTACCACCTGGTCGATGATTTCTCGACGTCGCTTCCTCGGCCATCAGCCATTTGCGGCAAGAGTCCCGGAGCTGTTGCGCCATCACGAAGGGCCGACCCGGCCTCCTTCAGGGTCAGAGAACGGAACCGCTGGACGATGCTGCACCGGAGTCCGGCCGACACCCGCTGCAGAATGGCGCGCCGTAGATCTTAATAGACCAGGAGGCTGGAGACTGGCAGTTGGTGGGCGGCGAGCTGCGACTCCCGGATAGTAGTAGGATGAGTCGCAGTGGCCATTCTGATTTGGGCCACCCCCGGGCCTCGGCTGTCCTCTTCGAAGAGGTCCAGGAATGCCTCCGGCTCATCCTGGGGACCCATTCGGGACACTGAGAGTGCCGAGGCCGATGTTGCAGTGGGGCGGCTACAGCCCCCTGGTTCGAAACAGCTCCGGAACAACTGCGGTCCTCCTGCTGTCCTTAAAGCAGTGCCTGAAAGCGCTGCTCTGTGTTTCTTCCTTGAAGGACAGCAGGGCTTGATGTTGCTCCCTTCTGCATGGCAGTCTCCTTCTTCCCAGGCTTCGGCACCAGTGTAATATGATTCTCTTAACTGTGAAGAAGGAGACAGGGTCGGCGGAACTGGAACTCGTGCTTAGTTTTTATTTACTCAGATTAGGACAAAACAAAAGGCGTGCACACAGCACATTCACCGTAGCACCGCTACAGCAGCTAAATTCATTCACAAAACTCTTCCCATGTTGAACGACTTGCACTTTCGATTCAGCTTTCCAGCTTCTCTGTTCACAGCACCAGTTCCAGCCAGCTCTCTCCTCCACTCTCTCCCAAGGTGCGGCTTTTACAGTCTCCCCACTCCAATCACTGCAAATAGACACAGGTGTTCATCTTTTGCACTTGACCCACTTACTCACCGCACAGCTCATTAACTCGTCTCTCACTACAGACGCCGCAAAAACCACCCCCCCTCACCACAAATGCATAAACACAAAAGAAGCAATTTCAGGACTATGGTGTTGTACAAAACAAATTACTTATACAGCTTTATAAAGTATAAATAGAAAAATGCATTTATGTTAGTGTAGATTAGCAGTGCCGCTTGCTTGCCGAGAAGGAAAATGGCATTCTTGTACAAGTACACACACTCTCAACAGGTAACATTTGTTTAAGAAGTTGGACATGTGGAATTTCAGCCCATAAAAATGCAAGCCCTAAAAATACAATGAATTCAAATGCAAGCACGGTTAATGCATGCTCTCTCTTTTTCTTTTTTTTTTTTTTACAATTAGTGTAATTAAGCCAGCTTCTTTGTTTGACACACATTTGTCTATAATCGACTTATTTACATAAATTAGAAAGTACAAAATGCAATGTAATAAATCAAGTCAATTCAGGGCCGGCCCGTGGCATAGGCAGTATAGGCAAATGCTAAGGGCGCTACCACTCAAGGGGCGCCAAAATGAGTGAACGAGTGAATTTTTTTTAAAACTAATATTATTTTAAAACCATTAATTTCGAAATACTACAAAATAAAGCAAAACAACTCCACAAAAACTTAACTAAGTACCCCGACTCCGGTCCGGTGCATCAATTTCCCCATAGATCTCCCCGCCCAGCGAGTGCTTAAAGTGCGCCAGAAACAGAGCGCGTGCGATCAGTTCACTGTTGGAAATTTGTTGTTTAGCATCGCCACTCGCCGCATCCAATGTAGACAACATTGCTTTCGTTGCATTTGAGGGCGCTTACACTCAAGCACTCCCTTAGAAACGGGCCTGGCAGCCATCTAGACACGGTGAAAGTTTCCTCATTGTGACGGATGGCCGAATTTTCATGACACATTTAAATTAGCATTATAGTCTGCTGCAATAGATACAGTGCCAAAAAGAAGAGGATACAAGGGGATAAAGACAGAGGTAAAGTGATGTAATGAATGAACAGTTTATCTAATTGCATAGTATTAAGATGCTATAATTTAATGGCAGTTATTTTTACCTTATAACTTTATGCTAACAATAGTTCTGAGTTCTTCAGAGCCCCCAGACAATGCGATTTGTAACAAACATGTCAGTCTTTTTTAGACGCATACTATCACTTTTATTATTTAATGTTTTACTATACAGTTGGGATATATGGCATTTTTTATTTATTTGCCAAAATTAATAACAGATATTTATAGGCTACAGGTTTATTAAAAGTAGCTATGTTTCATGTAAAATTCACATTAAAGACATTTAGCAGTTTCATTCATGTTGAAAACATGAAACGTGCCATAGTGGAAGATTGCTGCCATCTGTCAGGATTCAGACTTGGAGACAGAGGTAAGTGATAAACATAAAGCTTTTCTTTATTTAATGTCAAGGTAAGTGTTCAGGGTTTCAGGTGCTCAGAGGTGATCTTGAGGAGGATACGTGGCAGGAATTCATCCAGGTGAGTAAATCCTCTTCATTAGGAATTAACATGAACGGTGACACGGTGAATTTACTTTCCTTTTCTCTCTTTCAGATCGTCTTCGGGCAGACAGGATGCAGGAAGGATTCAAGGTGAGTAGATCCTTTTCAGTGCAGAAAATAGGGAACTAACACAGTTCAGTGATACTTGCTTTTTTCTCTTTACAGAGCATCCATGGGGTGAACGAGACTCATGGCAGATTCCAGGGCACAGGGAACGAGAACCACGAAGCGGGTCCTGGGAACATCAGAACAAGGACAGAGAGGTTAGTATTTTCAGGTAAGTATACTTTACTTTCTGGCTCGTTGGATGACTCGAAGGGAAGCAAGTGGAGACTGGTTAGGGTCTTTTCCTGTTGGAGGCTTGACAAAGACTGACTGTGAAACGGGTGCTTTTGTGCTGACTGGGAAGGGCGTGCTGAATGGAAACAGGTGCAGGTGATTAGTAATCTGGGGAGAGTGATTGTTGCGTGGTGACTAGGGAGGATTCTGATTGGCTCCTGACATTACCCCCCTCTCCAGAGTCCGCGCTTGCGGACCTTGGACCCCGACGTCGTGGGGGTCTGCCTCTGGGTCATGGTGCAGGTTTCTCGGGATGCTGAGCATGGAAATTCTAGGAGCAGATTGGGATCAAGTACATCATTCCGAGGTACCCAACTTCTCTCTTCTGGCCCATATCCTTCCCAGTCAATGAGATATTCGAGATTGACCCCCTCGATGTCGGGAGTCCAAGATCTCTTTAATTTGATAGATGGACTCCGGTTCAATGGGGGGTATAGGGGGATTGTCCTCTGGCTTGACCTCTGTGACTGACTGGGGTACCGGTGGATGATAGGGCTTCAGGAGGAAACGTGAAACGTAGGATGGATGCGGTATTCTGGGGGTAACTGGAGCTGGTACGTGACTGGATTAATTTGCTTTACAACTGGAAATGGTCCGATGTACTTGGGGTTTAACTTTCGACATGATTGGCGAAGTCTGATATCTCGAGTGGAAAGCCAGACGAGCTGCTCAGGTTGATACTCTGGATTGGGTCGGCGGCATTTATCAGCGAACTGTTGTTGCCGATTTACAGCTTGCTGAATGTGGTGGTGCGTCTGATCCCAGACCTGTTCGCTCTCTTCAAACCACTTGTTAACTGCAGGTACTTCTGAGGGTTCACTGGACCATGGGAATAACGGAGGTTGATACCCAAGGATACACTGGAATGGAGTTAACTGAGTGGATGCTTGCCGAAGAGAATTCTGTGCGTATTCTGCCCAGATGAGATGTCTACTCCAGATGTTCTGATTGGAATGGCAGAAAGTTCGCAGGAACTGACCGATATCCTGAATCTTTCGTTCCGTTTGTCCATTGGTTTGCGGATGGTACCCTGAAGACAGACTTACTGTCACATTCATTAATGTGAAGAATGCTCGCCAGACTCGAGAGATGAACTGGGGTCCTCTATCGGAGACAATGTCCTCAGGAAATACCGAAATTCCGAAAAACATGCTCCATTAATAATTCAGCGGTGTTAAAGGCTGTCGGGAGTCCCATCAATGGAATTAATTTGCAGGCTTTTGAAAAGCGATCGATGGCCACGAAGATGCAAGTATTCCCCTCAGAAACAGGAAGATCTGTGACAAAGTCTACACCGATGTGGGACCAAGGTCTATTCGGGACAGGAAGGGGTACCAATTTACCCACAGGTAGATTTCTTGGAACCTTGGAGATTGCACATGGGATACAGCCTTGAATGAAGTTGGTGATGTCTGATCGCATGGTGGACCACCAATATTTGACTTGAAGGGTGGCTAGTGTTTTATTTACTCCCAGGTGTCCAGTGGCTACTGAAGAGTGAGCGGATGAAATCAAAGAGGTTCGAAATCTCTCAGGCACGTAGATCTTTCCGGGAGGACATCCGGGGACTCTGGGTTGTTACTGGGATAACTCTTGGAGTTGTTCGTTTATCTCCCACTGGATGGGATTCACGAAGAGATTCTCTGGCAGGATAGTTTCGGGATCTTCAACAGGGATTTCAGAGGCATGAAGACGAGCATCTGCTCGGGTATTCTTTGAGCCTGGGCGATAGGCAATCTTAAAAATGGAATCGTGTGAAGAATAGCGCCCATTGGGCTTGACATGGGTTCAAACGTTTAGCATCTCTCAGATACTGAAGATTTTTGTGGTTGGTAAGTACTAGGAATGGGTGTTTTGCTCCCTCCAACCAGTGTCGCCATTCCTCCAATGCAAGTTTCACTGCTAGAAGCTCCCGATTTCCGATGTCGTAGTTCAGTGGTTTTCAAACTTTTCAAGAGGGACCCTTTTTTTTTTTTTTTTTTTTGACATGACCCATATGCTTGTGCGCAGAACAAAATCAGCGCAGCACTTTTTAAACCACTTTTGACGTGCACTTGCTGATCCTTGACGCGATTGAAACGCAAAGTCGATTCTGAAATAATTTGATCAAGCTATTAGGCCTACATACAGGAATTTTAACCAATTAATAGCCTATTGTTTGCTACATGCTTAAAAAATACACAAAACATTCCACAACAAACTCTTTAAATGTAATTTTCATTACATACAGAACAGAACAATAATTAAAAAATAATAATAACTATAAACAAGCCAAAAGATAAAGCAAAGTAAGGGGCATTATGCAAAGTGTTTATTTATATTTGTGTGTACACTCGCAATAAAACACAACATTGTGCTTTTGTCAAACTATAAACTCTTGTCAAACTTAACCTACAACTGTCACCCAACCAAAATCACACACAGTTTAAAAGCAAACATATTTATAATTCAAATTATATTAAAGTTAGCGTTAATCACAATTTTAAGGAAAACAAATATATTGATCTGAAATGTGTGTGTTGCTGCCAATGGAGCGAACGAGAGTGTGTTGCAGAAGGAACGATGAGTGTTTGTGTGTTGCTGCCGATGGAGCGAACGTGCGTGTGTGTGTTGCGGATGGAGCGAACGAGTGTGTGTTTTGTGTATATTAATGAGAAGGGTGGGCCTGCTTATTCTGCATAATCTGGTCCCAAGCCGGTTCGCAGGACGAGAGGGCAACACGCATGTCAGGAGAAGCATTCAATTTTTTTCGTTGTTTCGTCTTCATTTTGGTTAAAACTGAGAATCCAGTTTCACACATATATGTAGTGGTGAAGGGTAGTAGCAAAGCAATGCTTGCTTTGCTCAGCATGGGGTACTAGGTGAAGAGGCCAACCCAGAACGAAGACAATTTTTCTGTTTTGTGACGGGTTTTCAAAGTGCTGTCACTGGTTAGTTGGAGGATTTCTGATTCTTCACAAGGAGTTAAATTCAGTTCAGCAATTGAATCTGGAGTTTCAAAGTCAAAGGGATTTTTCACCCATCGCTTGTCTTTTAATTCATCTAACTTCTCCTGGGGAAAGTAGCGAAAAATTTCCCCATCAGTGCATCAAGATGTGACTGAATGAGACGCGTCAGGCCAGCGACCGATTCCTTGGGCACGTCGTTTCTTCAATGCGTTTCATCATTGTTCGGGAACATATAGTAGCTCGAGGTTTTGAGTCGCAGCTGCCAGAGTTCGAGTGATTTCTGGAAGGTCTGAATTTGTTTGCAATGTCTGAAAATGTTGTCATCCCGTCCTTGTAGTTTTAGATTCAGTTCATTTAGAACAGAAAATATGTCAGCAAGATAAGACAGGGTTAAAAGCCATTTCTCATCACTGAATGAGCTTGCGAGAGGCGACAGTTTATCAGTAAGAAAAGCTTGTATTTCCTCCCTCAATTCGTAAACTCGGCTGAGCACCCTGCCCTTCGACAGCCATCTCACGTCTGTATGGAAAATGTTTGTGCTCGGCTCCCATTTCAATACACAGTGCCTCGAAAAGACGGCTATTAAGAGCACTGCCTTTAATGTAGTTCACAACTTTAACAGTGTCTCTCATCACTACTTCATGCTCAGGTGGGATTCCTTTTGATGCCAAAGCTTCACGATGAATAAAACAATGATGCCAAACAATATTCTGTCCTGCAGCATCCTTAATCCTTCTGACAACTCCGCTATTTTTGCCAGTGAGGTTGGCCGAGCCGTCACTGGTGATGCCTTTGCAATTGGCCCAAACAAGACCGCATTTTGTCATGAAAGCATTTAATTGTTCAAGAATATGTGCTCCTGAAGTGCTAGATGGCAATGTTAGGCAGCACAGAAGATCTTCAAGAAATTCACCTTGCCAAATGTACAGAACATAAACCAGCAATGTAGCGCTTGATGCAACGTCAGTGCTCTCGTCCAGCTGAATAGCAAAATCCCTCGTTGACTTCAGTTCGCTATGAGCTGGTCTTCTAAATTCTGGGCAATATCCACAATTCGACGTGACACCGTATTGTCACTAAGAGGGATTAATTTTAGCTTTTCAGATGCCTTTTCATCAAGAACTGTATTAACGATGTCAAATGCAGCAGGCAATATTAATCTCTCTGCAATTGTATTTGATTGATTTGATTTGATTTGATTTGAAAAATGTATTAATCCCGGTAGGGAAACTGGTTTGCCACCAACCGTACAACCATAGACAGTACACAACTAACAGACAAATAAATAAATAAATAAATATGCATTAGAAGAATGATCAATACCTGATTATAAGACACAATTAAAAGAGATATTCAATTTCACAGTGCAAAAATAATCAAATACTAACACTATTAAAGGCCTGGATGATACTCAATAAATAACTTAATTAACAGTGTTCATTAAAATATCTGACTGCTGCTGGGACAAAAGATCTTCTCATCCGCTCACTAGAACACCGAGGCAGAACCAACCGCTCACTGAAAGAGCTTCTGAGTCCCCTAAACAAACTGTGTAGTGGATGGCCTTCAAAAAGCAGGACAGTTTTCAATTTTGAACATATCCTCTTCTCCACAGTGACCTCCAGTGCATCTGGATTAAGACCAATAACTGAACCAGCTCTCTTGATCAGTTTATTTATCCTATTTTTGTCCTCAACAGATATACTGCCCCCCCCAGCAAAGTACAGCATAAAAAAGAACACTAGCTAAAATCCCTTGATAAAAAACATTTAAGAGTTTTGTGCTGATATTAAATGATCTTAGTTTTCTCAAAAGAACAGTCTCGACTGAGCCTTCTTCATCACAACACTAGTGTTCTCTTTCCAGTTTAGTTTTTCATCCAAATGAACGCCCAAATATTTATATGACTGTACAATTTCGATCACCTGACCATCAATTGTAACTGGGAGGACCTTCTCTTTTTTCTTTCTAAAGTCAATCACAAGTTCTTTAGTCTTCCCAACGTTCAATTTCAGAAAGTTTGACTCACACCAGTTATAAAAAGACTCAACCTCCATACGGTAAGCAGATCATCACACTTATTCAGTAGACCTACTAGAGCAGTGTCGTCAGAGAATTTTTTGTATCCAGCAGGATGGCTGACTATGTCTATAATCAGCAGTATAAAGTGAAAATAAAAAAGGGGATAAAACTGTACCCTGAGGTGCTCCTGTATTAGTTAAGATGGATATTAGAATGTTTGTTACCCATCCTAACAAACTGTGGTCGTGCTAGAAGGTAGTCTAGAATCCAGGCAATGGTTGTTTTATGCAAATTTAAATTAATTAGTTTATTAACTAAAATATGTGGCTGTGTTAAAAGCACTTGAAAAATCAAAAAACATAATCCTGAACGGAACTGGCAGTAGTTTCAAGATGACTGTAAATATTGTGAAGCTTTTGTGAAGTATGTGCCGCTTTTTCTTTGGCAACACGATACAGAGACTTTATAAGATGCCAAGTGCAATTTGTGATTGTGTGTCACACTTCTGCTGAGTAACTGAGCTGATGACTGGATTTCTTGAGACTTCCTCTGAAAAAAATATAACGTTTGTCTGCATAAATCTGCATGGCGTGTACTTGAATGTCTTTCCAACTTCGCTGGTTTCAAACTTTCATTTGCCAACTTTTCACCGCATATTACGCACATTGGTATTGCTGCATGGACTGCGTCCGAACAGTTGACAAACCCAAACTTCAAAAAATCATCTTTATATGGCCTTACTCCAGGTTTCTGCTTTTTCTTTGCTGGGAAAGTACCACTCTGTTGACATGCATTGCATCGCCTTCATTATCTTCCCTGCTGATCTCCGCTGTTCGCGGCAGGGTTTGATGGTTGACCGCGTTTTCTGCTGCTTCATTTAAAGGAGTCTCTGGTCTCTGACCCTCTTTTACTTGTGAAAAAATCATAAATGGTTTTTGACTTTGGTTTGCTCATGTTTAGCATAAAATAAATTCATTACGGGCTACTAATTTCCGGTATCGAATATTTTTTAATCATCTCATGGGAAAATAAAATAAAATGGCTGCATATCAACAACACTGCGCACTAGTAGGTGGAAATTTTGATTCTTTCCAAGAGACTCGTTAATTTTTAGTTCGTTCACCTAAATGATTCGTTCAGATTCAGATAAAGGGCGTATTCGTCACTAGATTCAACAAATCACAGGCTCTGTCCTCCTCAATCATACTTCTAAGGCTATTGGCTCGAGGTTTAGTCACTCTTTGTCTTAGACTTAGACAGATGAAACGGTCCACAGAGCTACACGGTTCATTGAGCTGCGCATGCGAGAATGATTCATTCTCCTAAAAGATTCGTTCAAAGAACGATTCGTTCACGAAACACGAACGTAACATCACTAATGCGCACAAGTTTTTTTGTTTTGTTTTGTGTTGCCTAGGGCTACCGAGTAGGTCGGTCAGTTTGGTAAGCTGACGTGGATAGATGTGGATTATTTATTTTGCATGAATGTGAATGTTTTTTTAGTGTACTTCTAATCAAAGCTATTTTTATTAAACTCGGCTTCTGGGGTCCATTTCAAAGTCTTGGGCTGTCCTTTCAACAACGAGGTTAAAGGAGCAGTGAGCAAACTGTACTGGTTGATAAACCGTCTATAGAAATTTGCAAAGCCAAGGAATCTCTGGAGCTCCTTCACTGACGTGGAGGTTGGCCAGGACATGATGGTCTCTGTCTTACTTTTATCCATCTCCACTCCTCGATCACTCAGGATGTACCCTAGGAAGTAGACAGTGGTTTGATGGAAAGTGCATTTTTCAGCCTTCAGAAATAATGTGAACTCTCTGAGTCGCTGGAGGACTAAGGACACATGTCTTTGGTTTTCAGCTGGATTCGTGGAGTAGATCTGGATGTCATCGATGTATACTAAGACAAACATTCCCAGGAAGTCTCTGAGAATCTCATCCATGAAGCTTTGGAATACTGAAGGGGCATTGACTAAACCATATGGCATGACGAGATATTCATAGTGTCCTGCAGGGGTTATGAAAGCTGTCTTCCATTCATCTCCTTCTCAAATTCGGATGAGATTGTAAGCACTTCTCAAATCAAGCTTGGAAAACATCTTTGCCTCTCTGAGCTGTTCAAGAGCTGCTGGAATGAGAGGTAATGGGTAGCTGAACTTCACAGTGACTTGATTCAGAGCTCTGTAATCAATACAAGGTCTTAAACCACCATCTTTTTTGGCCACGAAGAAGAAACTTGCTGCTGCGGGAGATGTGGAAGGTCGGATGTACCCTTGATCTAGAGCCTCCTTGATATATTTCCTCATTCGACTCTTGTTCAGGAATGGACAGGGAGTAGATTCAACCCTTGGGTAGTCGTGCATCAGGAACCAGATCGATAGCACAATCCCATGGTCGATGCGGCGGTAACTTAGAAGCAGTGACAGGATTAAAAACATCAGAGAACATGGAATAACAGGCGGGAATATTCGTTGACAGATTTTCTGTGGGGCTCTCAATGGACGTGGAATTTACTGTGATAGCTTGGTTTTTTGATTTGTTGACTGAACAAGATGATGGGCTCTTGCGGCTGGAGCATTGGCATCCCCATTGCAAGATCTTTCCAGATCCCCAGTCGATTGTTGGTTGATGCTGAATTAGCCATAGTCGACCAAGGATGAGATCTGTTTGACTATTCAGGAGCACAAATGGTTCGAACCATTCTTGATGCGTCTTTTCTACACACAGTTGAATGGGAGTAATCTGAGTAGTTACACTCTTCTGGTTAATCAACTCACCCATTACGGCATAGATGGAGTAGGATTTGGGAGTATTGATCTCTCGCAGGTTGAGTCTCTTACAGAGTTTCCCCGAGATGAAGTTTCCCACGGACCCGAGTCGACAGATAGCTGTCGCAGAGATGCGGATATCTTCAATTCTTAGAATCACAGGAATTGTGAGAGGTGCTGAGACAGTGTGATGATCTAAAACTGAGCTTACCAGCATACTTCCAGGTCTAATGGGGCAGTTAAGTCTGAAGTGCCCCTTGGTACTGCAGTACATACATAATTTTAACTCTTTCCTCCGAAGACGTTCAGTCTGGGAAATTTTGAAAGTGTCGACTTGCATCTCGTCTACTGATCAGTGTAACAACTCTGGGAACTTCCGATTTACCCTCATGGCTTGTTGCATGAATTTCTCGAGTCCCAAGGTGTCCCACTGTTGGATGCTAGTGTGTGGAATTCCGCAGAATACTCAGACAGTGATTTTTTCCCTTGACGTAACTGTAACAGCTGTTCCCCAAAAGAGGAATCCTCCACGGGTCGTCCAAAAAGGACGCTCAGGTGCTCAGAGGTGATCTTGAGGAGGATACGTGACAGGAATTCATCCAGGTGAGTAAATCCTCTTCATTAGGAATTAACATGAACGGTGACACGGTGAATTTACTTTCCTTTTCTCTCTTTCAGATCGTCTTCGGGCAGACAGGATGCAGGAAGGATTCAAGGTGAGTAGATCCTTTTCAGTGCAGAAAATAGGGAACTAACACAGTTCAGTGATACTTGCTTTTTTCTCTTTACAGAGCATCCATGGGGTGAACGAGACTCATGGCAGATTCCAGGGCACAGGGAACGAGAACCACGAAGCGGGTCCTGGGAACATCAGAACAAGGACAGAGAGGTTAGTATTTTCAGGTAAGTATACTTTACTTTCTGGCTCATTGGATGACTCGAAGGGAAGCAAGTGGAGACTGGTTAGGGTCTTTTCCTGTTGGAGGCTTGACAAAGACTGACTGTGAAACGGGTGCTTTTGTGCTGACTGGGAAGGGTGTGCTAAATGGAAACAGGTGCAGGTGATTAGTAATCTGGGGAGAGTGATCGTTGCGTGGTGACTAGGGAGGATTCTGATTGGCTCCTGACGCCATCAACTCCCAAAACAAACACTTTTGCTAGTGCTCAATGAATAGTTTGTGCCTGAATGACATTTGGAACATGACATCACTGTTTTATCTACAGTGACTATATATAAATGAAATAAATAAATGAAAAATTACAACAAAATAAAACCATCACTGAAAATATAGTACTTAAGCTTGATTATGACACTATTTTCTTCTAAGATCTGCCGTACAGGAGAAGCAAACTTTGTTGCATTATTTTCCTGTTATTACTGTAAAGCTACTTGAAATAATTTGTATTGTATAGGTTAAATAATATATATATATACATATATATATATATATATATATATATATATATATATATATATATATCTATATATATATATAATGTATAGACTAAAAATAATCACCAACACAAATGATGGGGTGAAATGTGCTGTAACTGGATGGGACGCCAGGTAAAATCTTGCCTGAGGGCAGCAAATAGGTCAGGGCCTAGTCAATTCATATGAATAGGGCTGTGAAATGATCCCTATTGTTTACATAATATTAGGATTAAAACAGTGTGAGGTGCAAAAGCAAAGGTTTAATAGAACATTAAGTGCAGAGAAGAGCACATGGAAAAAATAATAAGTCCCTGCGTCTCCACACAGGGAGGGCTTCAGAGGATACTGAAGAGGACCTGCTAATACTCCATTTAAGAGCATGTGGAGGTCCTGAGAAACACTTATAACAAAAAGCATTTAAAATGCAAATTGCAACATATAAATTGTTGGCAAATTAGGCAAGGTAACAAAATTGACATTAACAAGCGGTCATTTTCATTTAAAATAGGATAAAAGAATCACAATAAAGCATCAGATTACTATGATCAAAGGAGGCATAATAACGGACACATGCTTCAGTTCTAGAGTTTTTACCTTCTATCGGATTCCAAGGACTTGCAAAACATTTACTAACTTGTTTTAGACCATTTCAGTTCACAGCATTTCCAGGACAGCATTAGCCAGGGATCCCTGACAGAGTTTGATTAACCACACACAGAAATGCCCTTAAAATTCTGGCATTCAGTCTATATTAAAATTCAACACATTCTGATTCAAACAATGTACAAAACTAGGGAACAATGTACTAACAACACTGTACCAACCCAAACCCTAAACTATCTTTTACGATATTTGAAATAAAACACTTAAAATATTAAAACCAAATTAAATTTATGACAATGAATAAAGATGTGCTCGTAAATGCTGGTTACAAAATGGTGGCTGTATGAAAGCACACAACGATGGAGATAACTTCAGGTAAGGATGGCTGACGCAAAACAGACATTCTGAAGCTTTGCCAGATCCCAAAGCGCAGATGATTCAAAACACTGATCCGAAGCGTGATTCAAAACACCCACATCATGTGACTACGGCTAAATTAAGCTTCTAAGTGTTTCATCAGGTGGAGTGCTCCGCCGAATCAAGGTTTGGTTGGTAGGTCGTTCGGGAAAGATCACACATAACCATACTGACGTGATCACGTGAGCAAAGTGCACACAGAATGCCTAAACTTGTGCTGTTTTATGAAGGCAAAAAGCCATATAATGGTTTCGATTTTAGTTCATTGGCAAAATATAACGCTGAGAGACCATGTTAGTTTATACTTTTTACATCTCATGTTCGGCAAAAGGCAGATTCGAACTCAAGTCCGAGCGCATCAATAACTCTTTCACGAAGTACACACTCTACGATCTACACCACTGTAGCTGTACGTGACAGGCGTGTTTTTCATAAAAAGATATTTAATAATTAAATGTGGCGTTTTGGGGCCAAGGCAATTGCCGACCTTTGCCTAATGGTTAAGTCCGTCCCTGTTAATGAAGACGGTGAAACTGAAACCAATGACCATGAAAAGTCCACAAACAAACAGACATGTAACAATGCTGCAAACTATTAAATGGTTCAAAATAAGTCCCTTTACAGCTTTTAGGTACACAAAGACAGTCCTTATTAGAAATGGTTCAGATTTGGTTCAGGCCGTGGGATAACATCACTAAAATGATTCTGTTGACCATTCTCATTGCCACAAATTAATTTAGATGAGATAAGAGTGAACTGTATTTATCTTACTTTTGGATGTCACAGAATACAAAGATGTGTTTGTTCCAAAGATGTGCTTTTTGTGTTTTGTGGTGTTTTGTTAGATATAGTGGAGAAAACAAGTCTGACCACCAGATGTCACTAATGTGCATTATGTTAAAGCTTCAAAATTAAATAATGAACCTTTTTGTCACAATTTGAAGAAAGCCTAAAAAATGCTTCTGAAAGCCTGTTTCCCATCACTACATTTATGCGGCACTATACTAAACTTTACATTTTTTAAAAGAGAATAAACATATACAGAAAGGGTAGAGACAAATTACAAGACAAATATTCTTGAGAGAAATAGAAATAAATGTCTAACCCTCACTTCAGTTGGACCTTCCCTCTCCAAACTATATCACAGACTGACAATCCTGACAATAAAATTAAACTGACATTAAAATTCAACAAACAACTAGATCTCAATAAAATAAAATGTTTGCATGCCCTAATCCACAAATTACTATTAACCAGCCATGAACACATATTTTATACATACTGTCGTATTGGCCGGTTTTTCTGTTTAATTCAACTGTGTGAAGTAAAACATGCTGTAGTAAAACATCATCTGACTCACAAAGATATACTATTGTGTTCAAGTTGAAATTGAGAAAGATCCATAACCTGATTTAAAGGAGCCATATGCAAGATTGTGGCCAAAACTGGGACCGCAATCACTTTCAAATTACTGTAGAGTGGTGTATCCCCCAACACACACAGAGTGAGGGTTTTTCTTGTTAATTATTTATTTCTGACTTTGTCACGAAGTATTTCGGATTCATGTCAAAGTTTTTTTTTTTTGGTTTCGCAACGTTCGACATTTTTGTCTTTTATTTCGAACACGTTTGTATCTGCAGCTGTGGAAACTAGAGAACAGCTGGCAACCTCGAATGCTGCAACACTGACCGACTCTGTGATTTGGTAGATGGGTGAGAGGGTGGAGCATCAGAACAAAACTCAACATGACAGCATCAACATCAGTCGAGGGCTGCAACTTCACTTTTTAAATGACAATATCCTGGCCGGACTACTGTTGTCAGTGATACAAGTATTTGAAATGAACATGAGTCATATCAGTGAAAATGTTTGATTAATTAAAATTCAATTCTGAGATATTTCAACTCCTTTAACAGAAGGCTTCTGTCCTTAAAATGTACAAGATTAAGTTGAACATTTTAAGAGTAATATATATATATATATATATATATATATATATATATATATATATATATATATATATATATATATATATATATATATATAAAGGTGACTTGACAGACTACTGGATTTTGCTACTTAATATAATCTCATGGATAGATGTTAGTTATTTGAGCTAACAGTTTCAGAAACGTAATCACAAAATGAATGTGTTACTGTTACAGCCATAATATATTTGCATTTATTAATTGATAAATGTAAGACCATGGAATATTTGGGTAACACTTTACAATAAGGTTCCATTAGTTAACATTAGTAAATGCATTAACTAACATGAACTTAACGATGAGCACGGCATTAGTTAGTGTTTGTTAATCTTTGTTAATTTTAGTTACTACAAATAAAGCTGTTCATTGTGTGTTCATGTTGGTTCACAGTGCATTAACTAATGTTAACTAACACAACACTTTGATTTTAATCACGCATTAGTAAATGTTGGAATTAATATTAACTAAGATTAATAAATGCTGAAGAAGTATTGTTCATTCTTAGTACATGTTAACTAATGTATTTAACTAATGTTAACTAATGAAACCTTATTGTAAAGTGTTATCGAATATTGTTTAATGATTTGGATTAATAAAAGACTGAAGTGCTGCAGGACTAGCCCAGAGTAAACACTGGAAGTCGATTCGATCGGCTGCAGAATCGAGCAGATGGTGATGATGTGTAAAGGACCTCTACATGAAAAAAGCTGAAACCAAATGAATACAACAGAACTGATTCACATAATACTTTATTAGAATATAAGGATTGAGCAGATAGAGGTTTTTTCCACACGTCATCACATGGGCCGCTCCCGGGGCGCGGTCGAACTGCCACACACAGGCGGAGGAAGATCCCTTTCCTGTGGGCCGGAGGAAGAGCCTCAGATTTAGGGCCCTCAGCAGGGGTTTCAGCCTGAAGCTGCTGGACCTGCAGAACAAGAAGATTCAGCATTACTGGGGTCACTGGGGGGATTCAGCATCACTGGGGTCACTGGGGGGATTCAGCATCACTGGGGTCACTGGGGGATTCAGCATCACTGGGGTCACTGGGGGGATTCAGCATCACTGGGGTCACTGGGGGGATTCAGCATCACTGGGGTCACTGGGGGATTCAGCATCACTGGGGTCACTGGGGGGATTCAGCATCACTGGGGTCACTGGGGGATTCAGCATTACTGGGGTCACTGGGGGATTCGGCATCACTGGGGATTCAGCATTACTGGGGTCACTGGGGGGATTCGGCATTACTGGGGTCACTGGGGGATTCAGCATTACTGGGGTCACTGGGGGATTCAGCATCACTGGGGTCACTGGGGGATTCAGCATTACTGGGGTCACTGGGGGGATTCGGCATTACTGGGGTCAGCTGAGGGGATTCGGCATTACTGGGGTCACTGGGGGGATTCGGCATCACTGGGGTCACTGGGGGGATTCAGCATCACTGGGGTCACTGGGGGGATTCAGCATCACTGGGGTCACTGGGGGATTCAGCATCACTGGGGTCACTGGGGGATTCAGCATTACTGGGGTCACTGGGGGATTCAGCATTACTGGGGTCACTGGGGGGATTCGGCATTACTGGGGTCACTGGGGGGATTCGGCATTACTGGGGTCACTGGGGGATTCAGCATCACTGGGGTCACTGGGGGGATTCGGCATTACTGGGGTCACTGGGGGATTCGGCATCACTGGGGTCACTGGGGGGATTCAGCATCACTGGGGTCACTGGGGGATTCAACATCACTGGGGGATTCGGCATCACTGGGGTCACTGGGGGAATTCAAGGCATCACTGGGTGGGATTCAGCATCACTGGGGTCACTGGGGGGATTCGGCATCACTGGGGTCACTGGGGAGATTCGGCATTACTGGGGTCACTGGGGGATTCGGCATCACTGGGGTCACTGGGGGATTCGGCATCACTGGGGTCACTGGGGGGATTCGGCATCACTGGGGTCACTGGGGGATTCGGCATCACTGGGGTCACTGGGGGATTCGGCATCACTGGGGTCACTGGGGGATTCGGCATCACTGGGGTCACTGGGGGATTCGGCATCACTGGGGTCACTGGGGGATTCGGCATCACTGGGGTCACTGGGGGGATTCAGCATCACTGGGGTCACTGGGGGATTCAGCATCACTGGGGTCACTGGGGGGATTCTGCATCACTGGGGTCACTGGGGGATTCAGCATTACTGGGGTCACTTGGGGGATTCAGACATCACTGGGGTCACTGGGGGATTCAGGCATCACTGGGGTCACGGGGGATTCGGCATACTACTGGGGTCACATGGGGGATTCGGTCATCACTGGGGTCACTGGGGGGATTCGGCATCACTGGGGTCACTGGGGGATTCGGCATCACTGGGGTCACTGGGGGATTCGGCATCACTGGGGTCACTGGGGGATTCGGCATCACTGGGGTCACTGGGATTCGGCATCACTGGGGTCACTGGGGGATTCGGCATCACTGGGGTCACTGGGGGGATTCAGCATCACTGGGGTCACTGGGGGATTCAGCATACTGTGGGTCACTGGAGTGCGGACATTACTCGGGGTCACTGGGGGGATTCGGCATTACTGGGGTCAGCTGGGGGATTCAGCATTACTGGGGTCACTGGGGGATTCAGACATTACTGGGGTCACTGGGGGATTCGGCATTACTGGGGTCACTGGGGGATTCAGCATTACTGGGGTCACTGGGGGGATTCGGCATTACTGGGGTCACTGGGGGATTCAGCATTACTGGGGTCACTGGGGGGATTCAGCATCACTGGGGTCACTGGGGGATTCGAGCATTACTGGGGTCAGCTGGGGGATTCGGCATCACTGGGGTCACTGGGGGGATTCAGCATTACTGGGGTCACTGGGGGATTCGGCATCACTGGGGTCACTGGGGGATTGACTACTGGGTCGATTGACTTGGGGTCACTGGGGGGGATTCTGCGTCACTGGGGTCAGCTGGGGGGATTCAGCATCACTGGGGTCACTGGGGGGATTCGAGCATTACTGGGGTCACTGGATTGGGATTCAGCTGATGGATCTGGGGTCAGCTGGAGGGATTCGGCATTACTGGGGTCACTGGGGGAATTCAGCATTACTGGGGTCACTGGGGGGATTCGGCATCACTGGGGTCACTGGGGGATTCAGCATTGGCTGGGATTTCACTGGGGGATTCGGCATCACTGGGGGTGGCTGGGATTCTGGCATCACTGGGGAGGGGTCACTGGGTCATGGGAGTTCGCGTATCTTGGGGTCACTGGGGGATTCGGCATTACTAGGGTGCTGGTGCATTTGGCGTCACTGGGGTCACTGGGGGATTTTGGCAGTCACTGGGGCTCACTGGAGGGATTCGAGCATCACTGGGGTCACTGGGGGATTCAGCATCACTGGGGTCACTGGGGGGATTCAGCATCACTGGGGTCACTGGGGGTTCAGCATCACTGGGGTCACTGGATCTTGAGCATCACTGGGGTCACTGGGGGATTCAGCATCACTGGGGTCACTGGGGGGATTCAGCATCACTGGGGTCACTGGGTGGATTCAGCATTACTGGGTCATGGCATTCGGCATCACTGGGGGACTGGGATCGGCATTACTGGCGTCAGCTGGGGAATTCGAGCATTACTGGGGTCACTGGGGGGATTTGGGCGATCACTGGGGGATTCGCACTGGGCACTGGGATTCAGCATCACTGGGGTCACTGGGGGATTCGATGCACTGGGGTCACTGGGGGGATTTGCGTCACTGGGGGTCATGGGGGTTCAGCAGTCACTGGGGTCACTGGGGGGATTCAGGCATCTCTGGGGTCACTGGGGGATTCGGCATCACTGGGGTCAGCTGGGGGGATTCAGCATCACTGGGGTCACTGGGGGGATTGCAGCATCACTGGGGTCACTGGGGGATTCAGCATCACTGGGGTCACTGGGGGGATTCAGCATCACTGGGGTCACTGGGGGATTCAGCATCACTGGGGTCACTGGGGGATTCGGCATTACTGGGGTCACTGAGGGGATTCAGCATTACTGGGGTCACTGGGGGGATTCGGCATTACTGGGGTCACTGGGGGATTCGGCATTACTGGGGTCACTGGGGGGATTCAGCATTACTGGGGTCACTGGGGGATTCGGCATTACTGGGGTCACTGGGGGATTCAGCATCACTGGGGTCACTGGGGGGATTCAGCATTACTGGGGTCACTGGGGGGATTCGGCATTACTGGGGTCACTGGGGGAATTCGGCATTACTGGGGTCACTGAGTGGGATTCAGCATCACTGGGGTCACTGGGGGGATTCAGCATTACTGGGGTCACTGGGGGGATTCGGCATTACTGGGGTCACTGGGGGAATTCGGCATTACTGGGGTCACTGAGTGGGATTCGGCATTACTGGGGTCACTGGGGGGATTCAGCATTACTTGGGGTCACTGGGGGATTCGGCATCACTGGGGTCACTGGGGATTCAGCATTACTGGGGTCACTGGGGGATTCAGCATTACTGGCGTCACTGGGGGATTCAGCATTACTGGGGTCACTGGGGGATTCGGCATCACTGGGGTCACTGGGGGATTCAGCATTACTGGGGTCACTAGGGGATTCAGCATTACTGGGGTCACTGGGGGATTCAGCATTACTGGGGTCACTGAGTGGGAATGATGAAATGACGATTTTTACGTCATGATAAGCAGGAAGTAAAACACTTAAAACCTTATTCCTCCCATCTCAGGGGAAAATAAGGGAATAAACTATGACCTTTCAAAAAATGACTGGGTTTCTAAGAGATACAAAGCTTAATGCAAATGCGTGAAAGTGCTCTAATTTCTTTGACTGAAGAAAGACAGATGTGGACATCTTAGATGACACAGGGGTAAATTATCAGCAAAAGTTTTTTTAAAGTGAACTAATCATTTAAGGATGACACGGTATGCATGTGTACTGAATGCAAGTCAGTGGAAGGTAAGCGTGTGTTAAGATGATCTTCTGAAGTGTGTATGATCGTATTATTCTGTATGTTGCAGTTGGTCTGTGTTAACCGAATGTGGACACAAGAATTGAATTAACTGACTGTTGTATGTAAAATGAGCATTTCATTTATATATATATAAGAAGAACTTGAATGGCAGAGTATCTGCCAGAGTACCAAACCCAGACAATTAATGGCAAGTTTAATCTTCTGCGCGTACAAATGGATTATGAGAGTTTACATACAAAATGCCACCTGAGATAGGAACTTTATATCATTGCTTATGGAAGTGTCCCCAAGTTAAACTTATGTGAAAGGGTTTTGCATCACTGGTGGTGAAACAATTTCCCCAAATGTCCTAAACTTTACATATTTAATATTTTCCCTGTAACTTGAACTTTAACAAGATAAGCAAATGGTGATCTTCTGCTAATTACAAGCAAAACCTGTAAGTCGCTTGTCATTGGAAACACACATAAAGCACTAGTTTTAAACAAAGTTTACAGAAATTGTCTTATGTTTGGCTTTGGACAAACTCGCATATATTAACAGAAAACCTGAAAAGTTTTTTCAAAGTATGGAATCCCTTATATTTCCCAAATCCCAAATATGTTATTGTCTGTGTAACCTGGTTGATAATAAACCAATTCTGATATTGAAGTACCACTGTTTTGACATTGTGAATTAGGGCTGTTGGAACAAATTCCGAAATTCAAATACAATTTTAATATTTAAAAAAAAAAAAAAAAAAAAAAAATCAATACTATTTGAATGCTGAAGTTACTATGCAATCTTGTCTTTCTCGTGACTTGCACACATGAAAATGAAATGCTTTTGTTTCGGTCTGATGAACAATAAAGTTTTTGAATCGTAACACAATTGTGCACGTTATCCAAGCTGTAGGCTATCATCAGGGTTTCCCATACAGACATCCCAAGTCTCCAGGAAGTTCCGGAAGTTCTCGCATATTGATAGCGTCTCCCTGATGTCCGCAAATTAGTTAAAATCTCCCGAATCTAGAGCGAGATAGAACATACTGCGCGCATAACATACATAGTGCGCGTACGCGTGCATAGCAGAGAGGGAGAGAACGAGAGAACCTTGCGAGTGCCGCGCGATAGCTAGTCCCGCGCACTCACTCTCCCTTTGCAGACTGATATCATGAAATGGCTCAAAATGAATATAAGGTAGATAACACGCCACTTGACTTAAAAGTGGCGTGTATGTTGACGCAAAAGTCATGATGTCATGTTGCCCTTTGGAACACTGATGCACAAATCTGTCCAACTGTCAATGTCTGAGAACCAGCTTTAAAAAAAAAAGTTATTAGCCAGCATTCAAGGAGCCTATCTAATAAGGTGAGCTAGGTTATTATTAGAATACAGCTGGATTTTCAGAGGTTACCATGCTGTATAGCTGGTAGTTAAATATCGATGGCCACGCGTTGTTCCACTTTTTTATTGTTAATAAGAAAGCGATCTAAATGTTTATTGTAGTAATGCTAGACGTCCCTCTAGTGGACAGAACATGTAACAACCACCACAGGCTATACTTGTCTTAGGCAATCCATAAGAATGTGTAATGTCGTAAATATTAATAATAGGATGAATTTGAGCATTTAATATTCAAATATTATTCTGAATATTACACAAAATATGGAATGGAATTCGAATAGTATTATAGAGGAAGATTGACAGCCCTATTGTGTACATGCACAGCTGTGAGTCAGAAATATTGGCACACCCTGGTAAATATGATCAAAGATGGCTGTAAAAAATAAATCTGCATTGTTTATACCTTTTGAAAAATTAAATCAGTTTTTAATTATTGGTTACAGAGTTTGATAATATTGTTGTGATCATTTTGTATGCTGTACAAAATGAATTTATAATCAGGTAAGATTTAAAACAATCTCAATTCAATATCACTGGATTCATGTGGTAAAAATAAATAAATAAAAAACACTCTAAATAATAGTCTGGTTTGAAGTTGTTTGTTCATCTTTGGCTCAAAGCCACTTGCTGCAGACACAATATTTCAACTTAAAACAACATTTTGTGCCCAATTATTTCCAGACAATTGTTTTGGTATTGAGGTCAAAGTTAACTTGCCTCGAATCGGGCAAGTATATTTGCAGGTGTTTGTTCGAGCAGAGGGTGAGCAGTCCTACAATCAAGTTTCCCCAGGACTTTTGTAAAAGCCAAAATATGACCACACCTCAGATTTGGTCAATAAAGGCAGTGTTTAAAAAAACATTTTTTTTACATTTAAATGTATTTGGCATTGCCATAAAAAAAATTCAGTTGACCACCAATCTGTAAGCAGAAACCAGTTCGCAGAATGGTCTTGTGAACCCGGCTTAACTCCACGTTGCTAGGGGTACTAGGTTTGCATGTAGAGATCAATAATCCATTTTACCTATATATTTTTCTTCTAATATTTTTAAGCATTTCCTCAAATATTGTTTTTTAATAAAGAAGGGCACCACCTGGTGAGAGGATCAGTGTTTGTCACACATGTTGAAAGAACGACGGAGGTGTTCTCGGACACCGATTGACTTCGAGTTGCTTTATTTTAATAAACTATTCATCAATATGATCAATTGACAGAAGCGGACTCAACAAAGACACTTTAAGAGCCTTGGAAAAGTGCATGTTGGGAAAATTACTCTCAAGCTTATACTACTGCTTGATTACCAACATCTGTCAAAATGTCATCTTCTGTGTTCAGCAGGTAGGAGAGAAACTGAACAGTGTTCGGAACAACTTCGATATAACATGATCGACAAGAACATTTCATTTGTTTCAAACAGTCCCTTTAAGAATGACATGTAAACAGAAGTAGCAAGTGTCGATGCTGATTTTGTCTTGGCTTAAAAATAATGTTGTGAAATGATGAATCATTTATAACTGCAATATTTGACAAAAATAGAAATATATTTAAAATTTTCTAAAGACTTATAGATATAAGTGATGAAGTGGCAAAGGTGTAAAGCATGCGGTGTGATGTGTGTAGGAGCACCTCGGATCCAGCTCTGAGCCAGAAGCTTCTTCCACTGCTCCCTCTTAGCAAAGTAGAATACGGATACATGGCTTTCTCCGACGGGTGCCAGTGATCCAGGACACCATTAGGGACCTGGAGGAGAACAGAGAGACTGGGAATCAGGAGAGAACAGAGAATTGGGAGAACAGAGAGTAGGAGAACAGGGAATCGGGACAACTGGGAATCGGGAGAACAGGAATCCAAGACAAGGATTGGGAGAACAGGGAGTCGAGGTGAACAGGAATGGGGAGAACAGGGAGTGGGATAAGGGATCAGGGAGAACAGGGAGAAACCGGGAGAACCGGGGAGAACAGGGAGAAGCCGGGGAGAACAGGAGACCCAGAACGGGAGAACAGGGAGAACCGAACCGGGAAAACCAGAACCGGGAGAACAGGAGAACCGGGAGAACCGGGAGAACATGGGAACCGGGAACAGGGAAACAGGGAGAACCGAGAAAAACCAAAACAGGGAGACTTCGGAAAAACCAAAAAACACGGGAGAAACTTAGGAAACCGGAAAAACAGGGAGAACCGAAAAAAATAGAGAAAACCCAGAAATTAGAAAAAACCAAAAAAA
>JAQIUQ010002258.1:0-48461 GCA_030378365.1 Hybognathus amarus
TCCTCCTGGGCAGAGAACACATGGAGTAGACTGAAGTCAGTCAAAGAGTAACCGAACCACCTGACTTGTGAGAATCGGCGGGTGATGTTTCAAGTGCTGACTGCCGATCCAGCAGCTCACAGCCCACAGGCATCGGAGTCCGTCTCTCCACAGGCCTTACTAAATAGAGGAATACACAGTTTCAATATAATGTTCCACACTACGCATATCAATAAAGTTTGAACAAAGACTGTGATTTGGACTTTAACTTACTAGTCATTAGGTGTGTAACGTATTGGAGATGTTGTCCGACAGAACAGCCGCTCCGATTCTGCTGGGGTTAAGGCCATCAGCACAATACAGCCTAGATCTCTCCCAGAAAAGATTCAAATTATCTACAAAGAGCAGTTTCTGTACATTACACAATGACATTAACCATTCATTTAGAGCAAATAATCTACTGAACCTTGCCTGTCCATACGTGGGAAGCGGTCCAGACACGATGATCGTTGCTTCAGGCGATGTGTGGCGTACCGTCTCGATCAGGCTCCTGTAGTCCTTCAGAACCTCAGCCTAATGTTGTTTGCTCCCACAATGCAGCACAACAGCTCCAACGCACTCATCACCGTTCAGGATCTCGGGAACCTGTGCAGGGACATCAAGAACATGAGCACCAGGAAAGCAGTGAGCACACACCTTACCCTTACCTGAGGTAGACCGGACAGGAGACAGACCATGGAGGTGCCGATGATCACGGCGTCGTCGCGTTCCGACTCACGAAGAGGGAGAAGCGGTTCCGGGTCGAGATCTCGAAGACCGGGAGGGGCGGCAGAGAGGTTCTAGCTCTGGTCCTGGCTCGTGTCTTCCGCTGTGTGATCCATGGTCCATGGTGTGTGTCTGTGCTGGAGTGAATGAAGCCAGAGATTATCGCGTCCTCCTGGGCAGAGAAACACATGGAGTAGACGAAGTCAGAGTCAAAGAGTAACCAACCACTGACTTGTGAGAATCGGCGGGTGATGCTTCAAGCGCTGACCGCTGATACAGCAGCTCACAGGCATCGAGTCGTCTCTCCACAGGCCTCACTAAACAAGGAATACACAGTTTCAATATAATGTTCCACACTAAGCATATCAATTAAGTTTGAACAAAGACTGTGATTTGGACTTTAACTTACTAGTCATTAGGTGTGTAACGTCTTGGAGATGTTGGCCGACAGAACAGCCGCTCCGATTCTGCTGGGGTTAAGGCCATCAGCACAATACAGCCTAGATCTTCTCCCAGAACAGATTCAAATTATCTACAAAGAGCCGTTTCTGTTCATTACACAGTGACATTAACCATTCATTTAGAGCAAATAATCTACTGAACCTTGCCTGTCCGTACGTGGGAAGCAGTCCAGACACTATGATCGTTGCTTCAGGCGATGTATTGCGTACCGTCTCGATCAGGCTCCTGTAGTCCTTCAAAACCTCAGTCTGCCGCAACCTGCCGTCATGTCATTCGCTCCCGCGTGCAGTACAACAGCTCGGACAAACTGAACTCCATTTTTCTCGGACAAGCGTCCGAGATAATGGCAGAAAACAGATGGGAAATAATTAGCATAGCTGATGTTTATAATGATTTCCAATACACAGGAGTAGATGTTAAAACCACAATCTCACAAAGTCTTGAGAAGTAATCTGAACAAATTGTAAGTACCATTCAAATGCTTATGATTTAGGGCAGATTTGACTAACTCAACCTAACGATAATAAATAAGGTTAAAGGTATGAAGATTAAAGCACACACCATAAAACATGGCGCCCAACATGGGGCTTTAACTGTTCAATTCTGGCCAGTAATTGAACAGTTAAGCGTCTGCTAAATAGCGTGTGCGTGGAGGTGCTTAAGGATTAGAAATTTATTTTCTTTTTTTTTAAAACCTTATCTATACGTGGGAAGCGGTCCAGACACCGAAGATCGTTGCTTCAGGCGATGTGTGGCGTACCGTCTCGAACAGGCTCCTGTAGTCCTTCAGAACCTCAGCCTAATGTTGTTCGCTCCCACAATGCAGCACAACAGCTCCAACGCACTCATCACCGTTCAGGATCTTGGGAACCTGTGCAGGGACATCAAGAACATGAGCACCAGGAAAGCAGTGAGCACACACCTTACCCTTACCTGAGGTAGACCGGACAGGAGACCGACCATGGAGGTGCCGATGATCACGGCGTCGTCGCGTTCCGACTCACGAAGAGGGGAGAAGCGGTTCCGGGTCGAGATCTCGAAGACCGGAAGGGGCGGCAGAGAGGTTCTAGCTCTGGTCCTGGCTCGTGTCTTCCGCTGTGTGATCCATGGTCCATGGTGTTGTGTCTGTGCCGGAGTGAATGAAGCCAGAGATTATCGCGTCCTCCTGGGCAGAGAAACACATGGAGTAGACGAAGTCAGTCAAAGAGTAACCAACCACTGACTTGTGAGAATCGGCAGGTGATGTTTCAAGCGCTGACCGCCGATCCAGCAGCTCACAGCCCAAAGGCAGAGTCGTCTCTCCACAGGCCTCACTAAAAAAGGAATACACAGTTTCAATATAATGTTCCACACTAAGCATATCAATTAAGTTTGAACAAAGACTGTGATTTGGACTTTGACTTACTAGTCATTAGGTGTGTAACGTCTTGGAGATGTTGTCCGACAGAACAGCCGCTCCGATTCTGCTGGGGTTAAGGCCATCATCACAATACAGCCTAGATCTCTCCCAGAACAGATTCAAATTATCTACAAAGAGCAGTTTCTGTTCATTACACAATGACATTAACCATTCATTTAGAGCAAATAATCTACTGAACCTTGCCTGTCCGTACGTGGGAAGCGGTCCAGACAAGATGATCGTTGCTTCATGCAATGTGTTGCGTACCGTCTCGATCAGGCTCCTGTAGTCCTTCAGAACCTCAGCCTAATGTTGTTTGCTCCCACAATGCAGCACAACAGCTCCAACGCACTCATCACCGTTCAGGATCTCGGGAAACTGTGCAGGGACATCAAGAACATGAGGACCAGGAAAGCAGTTAGCACACACCTTACCCTTACCTGAGGTAGACCGGACAGGAGACAGACCATGGAGGTGCCGATGATCACGGCGTCGTCGCGTTCCGACTCACGAAGAGGAGAGAGCGGTTCCGGGTCGAGATCTCGAAGACCGGGAGGGGCGGCAGAGAGGTTCTAGCTCTGGTCCTGGCTCGTGTCTTCCGCTGTGTGATCCATGGTCCATGGTGTTGTGTCTGTGCTGGAGTGAATGAAGCCAGAGATTATCGCGTCCTCCTGGGCAGAGAAACACATGGAGTAGACGAAGTCAGAGTCAAAGAGTAACCAACCACTGACTTGTGAGAATCGGCGGGTGATGCTTCAAGCGCTGACCGCTGATACAGCAGCTCACAGGCATCGAGTCGTCTCTCCACAGGCCTCACTAAACAAGGAATACACAGTTTCAATATAATGTTCCACACTAAGCATATCAATTAAGTTTGAACAAAGACTGTGATTTGGACTTTAACTTACTAGTCATTAGGTGTGTAACGTCTTGGAGATGTTGGCCGACAGAACAGCCGCTCCGATTCTGCTGGGGTTAAGGCCATCAGCACAATACAGCCTAGATCTCTCCCAGAACAGATTCAAATTATCTACAAAGAGCCGTTTCTGTTCATTACACAGTGACATTAACCATTCATTTAGAGCGAATAATCTACTGAACCTTGCCTGTCCGTACGTGGGAAGCAGTCCAGACACTATGATCGTTGCTTCAGGCGATGTATTGCGTACCGTCTCGATCAGGCTCCTGTAGTCCTTCGAAACCTCCGTCTGCCGCAACCTGCAGTCATGTCATTCGCTCCCACGTGCAGTACAACAGCTCGGACAAACTGAACTCCATTTTTCTCGGGACAAGCGTCCCGAGATAATGGCAGAAAACAGATTGGAAATAATTAGCATAGCTGATGTTTATAATGATTTCCAATAAACAGGAGTAGATGTTAAAAACCACAATCTCAAAGTCTTGTGAAGTCATCTGAACAAAATGTAAGTACCATTCAAATGCTTATGATTTAGGGCAGATTTGACTAACTCAACCTAACGATAATAAATAAGGTTAAAGGTATGAAGATTAAAGCACACACCATAAAACATGGCGCCCAACATGGGGCTTTAACTGTTCAATTCTGGCCAGTAATTGAACAGTTAAGCGTCTGCTAAATAGCGTGTGCGTGGAGGTGCTTAAGGATTAGAAATTTTTTTTTTTTTTTTAAACCTAACCCTCCAATTATTTACAAAGAGCAGTTTCTGTTCATTACACAATGACATTAACCATTAATTTAGTGCAAATAATCAACTGAACCTTTCCTGTCCTTATCTATACGTGGGAAGCGGTCCAGACACGATGATCGTTGCTTCAGGCGATGTGTTGCGTAACGTCTCGATCAGGCTCCTGTAGTCCTTCAGAACCTCAGCCTAATGTTGTTCGCTCCCACAATTTAGCACAACAGCTCCGACACACTCATCGCCATTCAGGATCTTGGGAACCTGTGCAGGGACATCAAGAACATGAGCACCAGGAAAGCAGTGAGCGCACACCTTACCCTTACCTGAGGTAGACCGGACAGGAGACAGACCATGGAGGTGCCGATCACGGCGTCGTCGCGTTCCGACTCACGAAGATGGGAGAAGCGGTTCTGGGTCGAGATCTCGAAGACCAGGAAGGGCGGCAGAGAGGTTCTAGCTCTGGTCCTGGCTCGTGTCTTCTGCTGTGTGATCCATGGTCCATGGTGTTGTCTGTGCCGGAGTGAATGAAGCCAGAGATTATCGCGTCCTCCTGGGCAGAGAAACACATGGAGTAGACGAAGTCAGTCAAAGAGTAACCAACCACTGACTTGTGAGAATCGGCGGGTGATGTTTCAAGCGCTGACCGCCGATCCAGCAGCTCACAGCCCAAAGGCAGAGTCGTCTCTCCACAGGCCTCACTAAAAAAGGAACACAGTTTCAATATAATGTTCCACACTAAGCATATCAATTAAGTTTGAACAAAGACTGTGATTTGGACTTTGACTTACTAGTCATTAGGTGTGTAACATCTTGCAGATGTTGTCCGACAGAACAGCCGCTCCGATTCTGCTGGGGTTAAGGCCATCATCACAATACAGCCTAGATCTCTCCCAGAACAGATTCAAATTATCTACAAAGAGCAGTTTCTGTTCATTACACAATGACATTAACCATTCATTTAGAGCAAATAATCTACTGAACCTTGCCTGTCCGTACGTGGGAAGCGGTCCAGACAAGATGATCGTTGCTTCATGCAATGTGTTGCGTACCGTCTCGATCAGGCTCCTGTAGTCCTTCAGAACCTCAGCCTAATGTTGTTTGCTCCCACAATGCAGCACAACAGCTCCAACGCACTCATCAACGTTCAGGCTCTCGGGAAACTGTGCAGAGACATCAAGAACATGAGCACCAGGAAAGCAGTTAGCACACACCTTACCCTTACCTGAGGTAGACCGGACAGGAGACCGACCATGGAGGTGCCGATGATCACGGCGTCGTAGCGTTCCGACTCACGAAGAGGAGAGAAGCGGTTCCGGGTCGAGATCTCGAAGACCGGGAGGGGCGGCAGAGAGGTTCTAGCTCTGGTCCTGGCTCGTGTCTTCCGCTGTGTGATCCATGGTCCATGGTGTTGTGTCTGTGCTGGAGTGAATGAAGCCAGAGATTATCGCGTCCTCCTGGGCAGGGAAACACATGGAGTAGACGAAGTCAGAGTCAAAGAGTAACCAACCACTGACTTGTGAGAATCGGCGGGTGATGCTTCAAGCGCTGACCGCTGATACAGCAGCTCACAGGCATCGAGTCGTCTCTCCACAGGCCTCACTAAACAAGGAATACACAGTTTCAATATAATGTTCCACACTAAGCATATCAATTAAGTTTGAACAAAGACTGTGATTTGGACTTTAACTTACTAGTCATTAGGTGTGTAACGTCTTGGAGATGTTGGCCGACAGAACAGCCGCTCCGATTCTGCTGGGGTTAAGGCCATCAGCACAATACAGCCTAGATCTCTCCCAGAACAGATTCAAATTATCTACAAAGAGCCGTTTCTGTTCATTACACAGTGACATTAACCATTCATTTAGAGCAAATAATCTACTGAACCTTGCCTGTCCATACGTGGGAAGCAGTCCAGACACTATGATCGTTGCTTCAGGCGATGTATTGCGTACCGTCTCGATCAGGCTCCTGTAGTCCTTCAAAACCTCAGTCTGCCGCAACCTGCCGTCATGTCATTCGCTCCCGCGTGCAGTACAACAGCTCGGACAAACTGAACTCCATTTTTCTCGGGACAAGCGTCCCGAGATAATGGCAGAAAACAGATGGGAAATAATTAGCATAGCTGATGTTTATAATGATTTCCAATACACAGGAGTAGATGTTAAAACCACAATCTCACAAAGTCTTGAGAAGTAATCTGAACAAATTGTAAGTACCATTCAAATGCTTATGATTTAGGGCAGATTTGACTAACTCAACCTAACGATAATAAATAAGGTTAAAGGTATGAAGATTAAAGCACACACCATAAAACATGGCACCCAACATGGGGCTTTAACTGTTCAATTCTGGCCAGTAATTGAACAGTTAAGCGTCTGCTAAATAGCGTGTGCGTGGAGGTGCTTAAGGATTAGAACTTTATTTTCTTTTTTTTAAACCTTATCTATACGTGGGAAGCGGTCCAGACACGATGATCGTTGCTTCAGGCGATGTGTTGTGTAACGTCTCGATCAGGCTCCTGTAGTCCTTCAGAACCTCAGCCTAATGTTGTTCGCTCCCACAATTTAGCACAACAGCTCCGACACACTCATCGCCATTCAGGATCTTGGGAACCTGTGCAGGGACATCAAGAACATGAGCACCAGGAAAGCAGTGAGCGCACACCTTACCCTTACCTGAGGTAGACCGGACAGGAGACAGACCATGGAGGTGCCGATCACGGCGTCGTCGCGTTCCGACTCACGAAGAGGGGAGAAGCGGTTCTGGGTCGAGATCTCGAAGACCAGGAAGGGCGGCAGAGAGGTTCTAGCTCTGGTCCTGGCTCGTGTCTTCCGCTGTGTGATCCATGGTCCATGGTGTTGTGCTGTGCCGGAGTGAATGAAGCCAGAGATTATCGCCTCCTCCTGGGCAGAGAAACACATGGAGTAGACGAAGTCAGTCAAAGAGTAACCAACCACTGACTTGTGAGAATCGGCGGGTGATGTTTCAAGCGCTGACCGCCGATCCAGCAGCTCACAGCCCAAAGGCAGAGTCGTCTCTCCACAGGCCTCACTAAATAAGGAATACACAGTTTCAATATAATGTTCCACACTAAGCATATCAATTAAGTTTGAACAAAGACTGTGATTTGGACTTTGACTTACTAGTCATTAGGTGTGTAACGTCTTGGAGATGTTGTCCGACAGAACAGCCGCTCCGATTCTGCTGGGGTTAAGGCCATCATCACAATACAGCCTAGATCTCTCCCAGAACAGATTCAAATTATCTACAAAGAGCAGTTTCTGTTCATTACACAATGACATTAACCATTCATTTAGAGCAAATAATCTACTGAACCTTGCCTGTCCGTACGTGGGAAGCGGTCCAGACAAGATGATCGTTGCTTCAGGCGATGTGTTGCGTACCGTCTCGATCAGGCTCCTGTAGTCCTTCAGAACCTCAGCCTAATGTTGTTTGCTCCCACAATGCAGCACAACAGCTCCAACGCACTCATCACCGTTCAGGATCATCGGGAACCTGTGCAGGGACATCAAGAACATGAGCACCAGGAAAGCAGTGAGCACACACCTTACCCTTACCTGAGGTAGACCGGACAGGAGACAGACCATGGAGGTGCCGATGATCACGGCGTCGTCGCATTCCGACTCACGAAGAGGGGAGAAGCGGCTCCGGGTCGAGATCTCGAAGACCGGGAGGGGCGGCAGAGAGGTTCTAGCTCTGGTCCTGGCTCGTGTCTTCCGCTGTGTGATCCATGGTCCATGGTGTTGTGTCTGTGCCTGGAGTGAATGAAGCCAGAGATTATCGCCTCCTCCTGGGCAGAGAAACACATGGAGTAGACGAAAGTCAGAGTCAAAGAGTAACCAACCACTGACTTGTGAGAATCGGCGGGTGATGCTTCAAGCGCTGACCGCTGATCCAGCAGCTCACAGCCCACAGGCATCGAGTCATCTCTCCACAGGCCTTACTAAATAAGGAATACACAGTTTCAATATAATGTTCCACACTACGCATATCAATTAAGTGTGAACAAAGACTGTGATTTGGACTTTGACTTACTAGTCATTAGGTGTGTAACGTCTTGGAGATGTTGTCCGACAGAACAGCCGCTCCGATTCTGCTGGGGTTAAGGCCATCAGCACAATACAGCCTAGATATCTCCCAGAAAAGATTCAAATTATCTACAAAGAGCAGTTTCTGTTCATTACACAATGACATTAACCATTCATTTAGCGCAGAGAGTCTACTGAACCTTTCCTGTCCTTGTCGGTACGTGGGAAGCCGTCAAGAAACGATGATCGTTGTTTCAGGCCATGTTCTGCGTACCGTCTCGATCAGACTGCTGTAGTCCTTCAAAACCTCCGTCTGCCACAACCTGCTGTCATGCCATTCGCTCTTGCGTGCAGTACAACAGCTCGGACAAACTGAACTCCATTTTTCTCGGGACAAGCAACCCGAGATAATGGTTGTTAAACCACAATCTCACAAGCAGAAAACAGATGGGAAATAATTAGCATAGCTGATGTTCAAAATGATTTCCATTACACAGGAGTAGATGCTAAAAAAACACAATCTCAAAGTCTTGAGAAGTCATCTGAACAAATTGTAAGAACCATTCAAATGCTTATGATTTAGGGCAGATTTGACTAACTCAACCTAACCTGACGATAATAAATAAGGTTAAAAGTGTTAAGATTAAAGCACACACCGTTAAACATTGCGCCCAACGTGGGGCTTTGACTGTTCAATTCTGGCCAGCAATTGAACAGTTAAGCACCTGCTAAATAGCGTGTGCGTGGATATGCTTAAGGATTAGAAATGTATTTTTCTTTTTTTTTTTAAACATAACCCTCCAATTATTTACAAAGAGCAGTTTTTGTTCATTACACAATGACATTAACCATTAATTTAGTGCAAATAATCAACTGAACCTTTCCTGTCCTTATCTGTACGTGGGAAGCAGTCCACACACGATGATCGTTGCTTCAGGCGATGTGTTGCGAAACGTCTCGATCAGGCTCCTGTAGTCCTTCAGAACCTCAGCCTAATGTTGTTCGCTCCCACAATTTAGCACAACAGCTCCGACACACTCATCACCATTCAGGATCTCGGGAACCTGTGCAGGGACATCAAGAACATGAGCACCAGGAAAGCAGTGAGCGCACACCTTACCCTTACCTGAGGTAGCACGGACATGACCGACCATGTAGGTGCCGATGACCATGGCGTCGTCACGTTCCAGCTCACGAAGAGGGGAGAAGCGGTTCCGGGTCGAGATCTCGAAGACCGGGAAGGCCGGCAGAGAGGTTCTAGGTCTGGTCCTGGCTCGTGTCTTCCGCTGTGTGATCCATGGGTCCATGGTGATGTGTCTGTGCCAGAGTGAATGAAGCCAGAGATGATCACGTCCTCCTGGGCAGAGAAACACATGGAGTAGACAAAGTCAGAGTCAAAGAGTAATCAACCACTGACTTGAGAGAATAGGCGGGTGATGTTTCAAGCGCTGACCACCGATCCAGCAGCTCAAAGCCCACAGGCATCGATTTGTCTCACCACAAGCTTTGAATCGTCTCTCCACAAGCGTTGAATCGTCTCTCCACAGGCCTCACTAAAAGAGGAAGAGACACAGTTTCAATATAATGTTCCACACTAAGCATATCAATTAAGTTTGAACAACAAAGACTGTGATTTGGACTTTGACTTACTAGTCACTAAATGTGTAATGTCTTGGAGATGTTGACTGACAGAACAGCCGCTCCGATTCTGTTGGGTTGAAGGCCATCAGCACGAGACAGCCCATGTCTCACCGAAAACTAATTCCAATTATTTACAAAGATCAGTTTCTGTTCAATACACAAGGACATTAATGATTCATTTAGTGCAAATAATTTATTGAACCTTTCCTTCAGATTCTGTTACTGTCCCTAAACTAAAAATAGGCTCAGACTTGTTAATCTGGTAAAATTTTATAGTATTAGATGAAAAACTTTGGGCAATAGTTGAAACGGAATCAATAAAATAATTATTAAAAGCATCTGCAACTTTGTTTGTTATTTATAGTTTGTCCGTTCATCCTAATTTCTACCAGTTTTTTATTTCGAATATCCTGTCCTACAAGTTTCTTCAATTGGTTCCAAATTATTTTAGAATCCCTTTTGCGTTTTCTATTATTGTCAAAAAGAAATCAGCTTTGGCCTTACGAATAACTTTAACCGTCTTATTTCTTAATGTTGTAAACAGATTTTTAGCACTTACTGACTTGGTTTTAACCGCTCTTTTCAACGCCAAATCCCTCTCTTTCATTAATTTGAGTATGTCGGAATTCATCCAAGGGATTATATTTTTATTGTATTTGTGTTTAATTGTACTACTAAAGTCTTTAATTGTTCTCTCAATTTTCGCGACGAAAGATGCACAATCCACTTCACAATTCGTTCCTAAAAGTATGCGATCCCAATCTATCTGCTGGACAGCATTTATAAATCCTTCCTGTCAGTTTTTTGGGATTCCAACATGCTCCCGTTCTCTGGCAGAATAAACAAATCTCTTTTTAGAGAGCTTTCTCACCACAAGAATCAAATTGTGATCAGAAAAACCAGCCAACATATTATATGATTTAGTTATTCTCTCAGGTCGGTTGGAAAATACCAAATCAATCTGAGTGCTGCTAGATGTAGTTATTCTTGTTGGCCCTTTGATCATTTGAGCAAAGTCAAATTCGTCAGTTATTTTTTTTAGTTTTCTTCTACATAATGTATCCTCCCAATTTATATTTATATCTCCCAAAATAATGATTTCTTTATTTAGATTAGATTCTTTCAATAATTTTTCAAATCTTTCATAGAAACTGGCATCTGAAGATGGGGGCGATATATCGCAATAATTGTAAAAGACATCTGTTGAGATAATATGATTTTTAAGCCCACACATTCCAGTTCATAATCATTCTGCCACTGAATTACCTGACATTGAATGTTATTTTTTATATATATCATGACACCACCACCCTTTGCTCCTTCTCTGTCTCTCCTGAACATATTATATCCAAGGATGTGAAGAGCTGCAGATGGAGCATTCTTATTGAGCCAGGTCTCAGATAGACACAAATAATCCAGATTTGAATTAATTAGCAGATGATTAACTTGTTCTATTTTAGACAAGATACTTCTTATATTTAAATGTCCACCCAGCAGACCTTTAGGTTTAGCATTAGGGTCCCATACTATTTTCGAGTGGTTAACCGTTTGAAAGAAAGCCCATTTCCGGTGATTAACTACCCCTGGATTGAGTCGCTTTCTGTTTGTTGACGTTACCATGGTGACCGGGCGGCCATGCAGGAAAGTTTGTTGTTGCCTTGTATCTTGATCTCGTCTCCCGCTGTAAAATCGCTTTAATTACGCAGTACTTTCTGGGCTGTAATCTAAAGCGTTACCCAAAGTTTAAATAGTAAATAAAAACAGATAGAAAATTAGAGGGCATAAAAAAGACAATCCTAAAAAGTGCAGAACTTTTCTGGACATAGGGCAGTAACACTGTAAACTTAAGAGAATTATAATACAGAAGAGTATTTCTAAGAATAAGCAGCAAGCGTACCTGCTCTCAAACGCCTCCAAGGTTTGGTGAAGTTGGTAGAGGGACGGGGTGTCACTTTGTTCTTTGATAAAATCCAGATCTCAATTTGATCCATTCGTCATACTTGGCTCATCTTGGGATTGACTAAGTCAGGTTTGGGATAGCAGACAGCTGTAAAACAATGAGGTGTGAGAAAAGTGTGGGATAAGAAAACATTAAAAGTAGACAGGTTAGGAAAAAACTTCAGGTGACTATCTGCATCCTTGCTCAGACCTCACTCACACACACACACACACACACACACACACACGCACGCACGCACGCACGCACGCACGCACGCACGCACGCACGCACGCACACACGCACGCACAGACACACGCACGCACGCACACACACACACACACACACACACAGAGACACACAGAGACACACACGCTTCAGCATCAGTGCTAAAGCTCATTTAGGTGCATGATTGATCAAATGGGATGATCCAGCACTTTAAACTAAAACAAAAAGCACAGCACTTAAACAGCAAAGTTACACCAGATTAATACACACCTATGATCCAATGCTTTCTAACACAGTGTCCAAAACAGCAGAGTATAGACAACAATGAACAATCCAAGTATAATGCTTCAGTTCTTGAGTTTACAGGTGAAGATAGAGGGGATGGTCTCAAATGGTAAGTATATCCACACACACCTTTTGGTTGCTGTGAGAGTGAATGAATGAACAATGTCTTTGTCTTACATGGATTGCAGGACCGTTGGAGGTAGAGAACCGCGAGGGAACTCAGGAGACAGGATCTTGGAGAAAGCTCAGAGGACAAATAACTCAGGAAAGCAGACCGGTGAGTAACCCACAGACTAAGACCAAACAGAGTGTGTGACTGAGGTGTGTTTAAATACTGTGGTGATGAGTGTGCTGATCAGGTGCAGGTGAGGTTGATGACTGGGTAATTGAGGGGAGGTGATGAGCAGGAGGACTTCTGGGAATTGTAGTTTTGAGTGATATGTAAACTTATCTTGCATTGATATGGCTGGACTGTGGCTGCGTTCTAAACCACATACTCACTGGGTAGGTACTTAATTTCAATAAACTTGATGAATGCTAAACGTGTAGATACTTTATAGCCTGATCATATTAAGTATAAATGATATCTGGACATCTGCCATGTTGACATTATCCCAAGCGCAACAACTTAAAAGATGAGCGACAGGTTTAATTCATGTATCTGTAAATATCTTGATATTGATGAAACTTGTTCATTTTGTGGACTTGTTGAAGAAACAAGTGTCCATTTATTTTGTGATTGTACCATAACCAATACATTTATGGTTATTTTAAGTTCTTATATTTTTAACCCTACTAATGTGACCCACAGTTTTATCTTTAAATATTTAGAGACAAAACCCATTCAAATAAATTAAAATAATAATATATAATTAATAATAATTAAATATTAATATATATATATATATATATATATATATATATATATATATATATATAGAGAGAGAGAGAGAGAGAGAGAGAGAGAGAGAGAGAGAGAGAGAGGAAATGCTATTAATATAAAACTTTGCGCATTGTGTTATAGCTCTTGTCTGTAGGCTATAGTTTTCCTCCCATAGAACCTATTATTAATTAACCCCTTGAGTTCTCCTTGTACCGAACTCCACACACCCTCAGCATTGGACATGGCGGAGCGTCTGGTGCTGGGCCTATCACTCGTCAGCAGTGTGGAACCTGTGTTAGGCTGGGTCCATACGGTGATCCCATATGTGTATTCTTCCACGGTACAGCTCCCTATGGCGAGCCTGTGTCTTTCTCTGTCATTCTGCCATCACTGTTCGGTGTTCCCAGTGTTGTCCAAGTCTAACTGAGGGGGTCTTGTGGAACAGCAGTGAATTCCTGGCCTAAGCCTCTTCTGCTAAAATGTCAGGAGGATCACGAGGCTTTTGTCTAGGCACTGGAAGGTGGCAGCTTTAGTGGCATCTACGTCCGTATTTAAACCGTACGTCTGTATTGGAGTGTGAGATGCATATCTCGCACGCCAATGTGCATTGGCTTGTTTTAAAATACTCAAAGACAAAAGGCTGCCTAGCGTGAACCCATTCCAGTCAACGTCGACTACGTCTGGGGGATACGCATACGCAACCAGGACGTTACCTATATGCCTATTTAAGTACAAACAGCGACTTTTGCTGTGACTAACACTGTCAAAATCACCCTATTTTTTGGTTTGATATTTCTGTTTGAATTTCCTGTATATTCCCCTGCTGTTAGATGCCAGAAAAGTTCTTTCTCAATCAATGGCCAATTTTTAGTAGCCCTGCATGTTGGTAAAATAACTTTTTTTGGCAAACAACATAATAATTAGCAAATGGTAATATTCAAGTAGATGTTTTCCCAGGGCCAGCTCCCTTTCTCCCTCTTTTTTTTTAAAATGATGTTTATTAACAAAGTTTGGCAGGAGCACGTTCAGATAATGAACACGGGTGGAGAGCACTCAACAATCAATGATAAGAGGTGTATATAGACTCAGCAGTCTCACCTCAATCCATTGACAGTTTATCAGCATCCCTCCACCGCCCCTTCGCCACACTTCTAGTCCTAACCCTACTGACATAGGGGGGAGTACTGTGGGTTCGGGGCCACTAGTGAAGGGCATGGGAAAAAATGGCAGATTACAAATCTTGTACTTTTAGTTGTACCTTTAAATACCATTGCCACATTGCTCTGGGTGAATTTGGTTACATCACCACTGACTACTGGAGTAGCCTCTACAATTGTTATTTGTAGCAGTATTAGATTATTTTGATACAGTAAAGCAATTTTCTAAATTTTGATGTTTATATATAGATAATCATAAAAAATCAAAGGTTCAAGCTGAAAACGATACAGACTCTAATATATATATATATATATATATATATATATATATATATATATATATATATTAGGGCTGTCAGTTAAACGCGTTATTAACGGCGTTAACGCAAACCCATTTTAACGGCGTTAATTTTTTTATCGCGCGATTAACGGTCTTTTTGTCCTAGCAAACTTTGTCGTTTTTCACATACTTTTGCAACAGTATGCAGCATGCGTCCTGATCCATTTCAGCATCTCGCGCTCGTCATCCACTCAAAGCCGGCTCGCAAGCCGAAACGAGTGTGTGCGGCGTGCCTGTTGTTTTGTTTCCGGTCAAGCTAGATCCGCTTGCGCTTTGGACGAAGAAGCAACGGAACGTCCTCGACGCGGCGCAAACCATTGACATGAATGTGTTTCAGAGCGCAGCGCGGAGGACGTTTTGTGCCGCACACACTCGTTTCAGCTTGCGAGCCGGCCAAATAGTAACGTTATGCTTTGAGTGGATGACGACAGCGCGAGACGCCGAAATGGATGCCAATGAGATTCTGAATGTAAAGTTTACTTTTAAAAAGTTGCCAAATTGTCCCATTGACAAGACCAAAGCGATCTGTATGTTTTGTCATTATGAACTGAGCTATCATCATCACAGCACGTCCAGGAAACACCACTTGATGATGGCCAAGCAAAACACACACACACAAACACAGATGATGCAAATTCTCCACCCCCTCGTCAATATCAGGACCTCGTCAGTATTTCTTTCACCCTTTTATTGATGGACAGTATTACATTGTGTGAGAGATTATTTAGGCTATATATATGTTAGAGTGAAATTGAACACTATTCCAATGTTATGTTCAATAATAATAAAAAAAAAACCATTTGCACTAAACAAGCCAATCCACTTTTCCATGTTGATAAGAGCATTAAAATGAGAAAAAAATGTAACAAAAAGAAATCAAGACATTAAGAATAGATAAAAATGTGTGATTAATCGCGAGTTAACTATGACATTAATGCGATTAATCGCGATTAAATATTTTAATCGTTTGACAGCACTAATATATATATATATATATATGTAATATATGTTTTCTATAAATATTTTACTCAGTATTAAGTTTTCTGTTCCTTGGATTTAATTGTGCATTGCTGAATTTTCTTTTTCTTACTGTCCATTTTGTCACAGTAAAGATGTTAAAATGTCTGAATGCTGAACCCTTGTGCTTTTTTACATGATTCAGAGGAAACCATATCATCAGGGGGAAAGGAGACACAAGTAAAAAAATAAATAAATATATATATATATATATATATATATATATATATATATATATATATATATATATATATATATATATTAAATAGTTGTTTTTCTCCTAGTTATTTATTTTTGGACATACAATTTTATCTGCTGCAGGTTTACAGTGTATTGTTTTTAAAAGTGTTATTAAACAGCATGGATGTTGAAAACAAAGTCACAAAAAAATTTAAAACAGTCACATAATAAAAATCATGCGATTGACATTATAGATTATCACTCACTAATCATTTATCTCAGGGAACAGAGTTAAGTATTCTGATGATGGTTCAAATATTTTCAGAGACAGAATATGTTTAATTGATATTCTAAACAGTCTATAAAATAGTGCATGAGGGGGTTTATACAACAATTCATATACATAATCCAACACATAATGTTCATTACAGTTTGGGTTAGGGTTACATATCCTGGAAACAGAGAGGCTATGTAGAAGATAAATTGCTATAACAATCCCCAGTGTTTTCCCGCCATTTTTCTGACCTGCTGGCATTAGTGACAGAGTTTATGAGCCGAGCTTGATATTTCGCTACAAAGAAGATCTGCCCATATAAAGTCAAGTCAAGTCACATTTATTTATATAGCACTTTTTACAATACAGATTGTATCAAAGCAGCTTCACAGTGACAACATGAAAGTAGTACAACACAGATCAATAATATTGTTAAATATTAACAACCCAACTAAGAAAGCCAAAAGCAAGGCAAAGCAAGGCAACAGTGGCAAGGAACCAAAACTCCATCAGATTGGATGGAGAAAAAACCTTGGGAGAACCCAGGCTCAGTCGGGGGCCAGTTCTCCTCTGACTCACATTCATATTGTTTATATATAAATATAAATATTGTTTATATATAACACGGAGCCATAACATATCGCCGGCGTTGAGTCGTCTCCTCACAGGCGTTGGTCTTCTCATCACAGGCGTTGGGACATCTGAAATCCCTGTGAGAGGCTGGATACAAACTGGACCTGACAAACGCCATTTTTCTCGGGACAAACGTCCCGAGATAACAGCAGAAAGGCAGATGGGAAATAATTAGCATAGCTGATGTTCATAATGATTTCCATTATACAGGAGTCGGTGTTAGAAAACCACTATCTCACAAACTCTCCGCAACCCAACCATACACGCCGACCCGTTTGTCTAAAAGGCTGTCGAGCCCCACTGGTGCGTTAAGCAGTTTCAGTGGCAAACGGTTCCGTATGGCATAACAGAGGACTAAAAGGTAAGCATTATGTGAATGCTTGACTAAAGAGATGCGTTTTTAGTCTCAGTTTTAAACTGTGTCAGCGAGTCAGAGCCTCGGACCGTATCGGGAAGGCTATTCCAGAGTTTTGGAGCTAAATGCGAGAACGCCCTCCCTCCTTTAGTGGACTTAGATATCCTAGGAATGACCAGAAGCCTTGAATTTAGTGATCTTAAGGAACGCGGTGGATTTTAGGGCGAAAGGAAGGTCCGTTAAGTAAATAGGAGCTAAACCATTTAGGGCTTTATAGGTTAGTAGTAGTTTTTTTGTAGTTGATACGGAACTTAACAGGTAACCAGTGTAGAGATGATAAAATCTGTGTTATATGATCGTATTTTCTTGACCTAGTAAGAACTCTAGCAGCTGCATTTTGGACTAACTGTAGTTTGTTTATTGAGGATGCAGGACAACCGGCAAATAAAGCATTACAGTAATCTAGTCTCGAGGTCATAAATGCATGAACTAACTTTCTGCATCAGAAACAGATAGCATGTTAAGTAGCTTAGCAATGTTTATAAGGTGGAAAAAGGCTGTTCTTGTAACATATGAAATATGATTTTCGAAAGACAAGTTGCGGTCTAGTATAACACCCAGGTCTTTTACTGTAGTGGATAAAGTAACGGGACATCCATCTATATTAAAGTTGTATTGTAAGAGGTTTTGTGAGTAGTTTTTTGGACCAATAAGTAATACTTCCGTCTTATCTGAATTTAATAGCAGGAAATTACACGTCATCCAGCATTTTATATCTTTGAGGCACTCTGTCAATTTAGATGAGTTAGTGTTTTCGTCTGGTCGTGATGAAATATATAGTTGAGTGTCATCAGCATAACAGTGGAAATTAATTCCATGTTTTCTTATAATATTACCAAGTGGCAGCATATATATTGAGAATAGCAGAGGGCCTTAAACCGATCCTTGCGGAACTCCATAGTCTACTGGCGTTATCTTTGATTTTTCCCCATTTAAACAAACAAAATGAGAACGGTCCGATAAGTACGATCTAAACCAGCTTAATGCCTGTCCCTGAACACCAGTGTAGTTTTGTAGTCGATCCAAGAGTATTTTATGAACGCAGCGCTAAGATCAAGTCAGGACTAGTATTGAGATACAGCCTTGGTCAGAAGCTAGAAGTAAATCATTTGTAATTTTAACTAGCGCAGTTTCTGTACTATGATGCAGTCTGAATCCTGACTGGAATTTTTCATAGATATCATTTCTTGCAAAAAAGAGCACAATTGAGCGGACACAACTTTTTCTAGTATTTTGGACATAAATGGAAGATTTGAAATGGGTCTGTAATTAAAAAAATAGTTATTTGGATCTAATTGTGGTTTCTTAACCCCTGGGGACCAAGGTGTATTTGGGGTCCTTGAGAGGTTCTGACATGCCCTGACATCTGTGTTTTTTTCAGCTGCTTATAAACATATTAATGGCACAGGTGAAATTACACTATATTTAGCAGAAACAGGGCTACCATGATGTATGGGCAACATGTTTGTACATGTTTGTATTTTTGAGAGAATATTGTTTATGCGTGGTTATTGTAAAAACTAAAAATGAAAGTTTCTGAAATAAGGCCACAAAACACATACTAAATATGCGTCCACAAGACTTTTGACTAATTGATGTTGTTGCCTAGGTTTTTTTCTTCACAATGATCTGAAAATCATCCTCCTAATCGTTCACATAAAACTGTGAATTGGGTTATATTGTGAAAAACAATTTTTTTGTTTGCCAAGGCAATATGCGAATGGGCGTGAACAGGCCAGCCCCATCATGAATAATTAGGTGATTCTCACCTGAGAGACAAAGACACGCATAATAATGAGTCTTTTCATTCAGGTGAGTCAGACAAGAAAAAATTGAAAGGACACACACACACACACACATATGTGTTTGTGTATGTGTATATATTTATATTTCACTTAAATGACAATTAATAGGTAGTCTTCATTGCAATTTAAGTGAAATTACTGAACTTATATATACAAGCTTGATAAAAATGATCATTCTAGAAGAAAATTGCAAATGGCACTTAGAGGATTTTGCATCTGAACTCTTCATATCTCATCTGAACTCTTCATACTCTCTAACAGTCTAACTAAATGAACGTTCGTTCGTATGTCCGTTCACACACCCGAATCATATTTAAACACTCTTTTTGGTTATACAGATAACTAATGTTATCCTACTAATATAAGGATGTGGATGTCACATGAGATTCTTGTTCCAATGAAAGCGAAAGTGAATTAACGCACGGCGCGCACGTCTGTGAATTCGTCTATTCCTTCCTATCAGACACGCATTTGATATTTCGGTCTTTGTGCAGTTTACAGATACAGACACTAACGCGATTAGAACAAATCACTTATAATAAATGACTTACTGCATCAGCTGATCCGTGCTTCTCAAAATGAAACTGTATCTGAGGTAAGTTTTTCCTCAGGATCTCCTCACTGCACAGCAAGACGGTTTGGAAAAAAGGTTAGGACGAGGTTAGATCCGTAATAAACTGTATGTTTTTTTTATCGATGTGGGCGTTTTCATGGCTTGTCTCAACATTAGTGTTTGATTAGCACGCGCTCTCAGTGGGCGGGGTCACAATTAGTAGATTTTATCTCTTCTAGATTTTTCCCCTGGTGCAGCTCTATTTCAATGTTGCAGATTTGCAACGTGTGGCCAGATAGGTACCACTGGATTCCACATGCTTTATCTACTAGTTAGCCTATACTTTGAGCAACAGTTTATACTAGGGTTATTTTCCTATCACCAGTGTTTACGTATTACTTTGAGGTGTCACTGAGGGTATATCATATGGAAAATGTAATAATTTGGAGTGAAATTACAAACAATCAGAGGTAGATTTGATCAAAAGCAATGGCACAATACCATGTTCATTTGACTGTGCAGTAAGGAAAGCTGATGTACTGTAGCCTAAATTCCATGGCTTTTTTATTAGTACAGATCATTGTGTCAAATCATTTTTTGCCAAACTATCTTACAGAATACTCTCGATGCAGGATTTGCAGTGTGTTATGGCAGGCAGATGAAAGATTTACTCAGCCAGGGTAAGATTTACTGATTAGACCGATGCAATAATTTTCCCATCAATGCTGAGAAACTTGGACAATGCAGTGGACAATGCAGACTGTGCAAGAATGGCTACATGCAAACGGCCTGCCTGAAGTGCAAAGTACTTCTGTGCTTTACAAAAGACAAAGGCTGTTTCTTGGAGTACCACATGACAAAGTGACTTGGAAACATGCCCTCCCAGCAAACAAATAGGTTCCCAGAACGTTCCTAGAACTTTCCCTTAAGGTTAAGGGAAAGTTCCCAGAACATTCTCCTTACGTTAAAAAAATGGAACCTAAAAATAACCTACACGGATTGTTCCTATAACGTTCTTGTTTGGTTCCCAATAAAATAACCTCATGGGACCATCCGGGAACGTTATGGGAACGTTCTGTGTTTGCTGGGCTTCTCAATGAGGATTTGAGACATTGGATTTGGATCCCATATTGTTTTTGTTGTTGTTCTGCCACTGAAAAGCACTTTGTTACATTGTTTGAAAAGTTATATATAAAAACCTTTATATACTTTATATATAAAAACAGACCACACTGGGCCAATGTTGCAAATCTGCAACATCCCAGAACGCCTTGCATGTGAAGGTCTCTCTAAAAAAAAAGTCAGGATTCTATTGTACTACCCCATATGATAATTTTCCCCAAATATCAGATTTTTCCTGTTACTAAAACTTAATTTGAGCCTGAGAGGGATATATATATACAGCAGGAATTAGCTATTAATATAGAGCTATATATTAACTATATATATATATATATATATATATATATATATATATATATATATATATATATATATATACAAATATATATATATATATATATATATATTTACTTTTTTTACAAAACTTAAGTATAACAATAATAGGATACTAAAAATTGTATTCTGGCCTCACAGAACCAATAGGTTCCTCCAGATGCTGGCTTTAATATAAGAGATCTTCCAGGAACCATTTAAATGTTAAAAGATCTTACAATAACCATTTAATAGCATTCAAGTTCCTCTAATTTCCCCAAAGAACTTCCAGGTCTCATGGTAGTGAAAAGGTGACTCCAGAACCTATGAAATGAATACAAAGTGCTGCAAGGATCCCATAAGTTCCAGCAAGAACCGCTAAGATTGTCAATGCTCCTCCAGTAACCCCAACTATAGGAGAAAGAGCATTGAGGCACTTAAATTGTGTTTTTAGGTTCCTTGAGTATCCGACAGGATATATGAGGCACCTTTAGTTTTTACAGTGTAGATTGTTGCAACACCGCCGCCACGGCCGATCAGATGAGACCCATGCTTATAACAGTATCCTGGTGGACTAGACTCATTAAGACCAAAATACTCATTTGGTTTAAGCCAGGTTTCAGTAAGGCACAGAACATCAAAATTATTATCTGTGACCATTTCATTTAAAATAACCGCCTTAGGTGTGAGCAATCTAATATTTAGAAGACCTAGCTTTAAGAATTGTTTTTGTTCACTGATATTTAGATTTTCTGGTTTAATTACAACAAGATTTTTGCTAGATCCTGCACTAGATTTATTGTTTGGCTTCACTAAACGAGGAATAGACACAGTTTCTATATAACGCTCCACACTATGCATATTAGTTAAGTTTGGGCAACAGGGGCTGTGATTTGGACTTTGACTTACCAGTCATCTGGTGCGTAACGTCTCGGAGATGTTGTCCGACAGAACAGCCGCTCTGATTCTGCTGGGGTGGAGTCCGTCTGCCCGATACAGTCTGGGTCTCTCCCAAAACAGATGCCAATTATTTACAAAGAGCAGTTTCTGTTCATTACACATTAACATTAACCATTCGTTAAGTGCAAATAGTCTACTGAACCTTTCCTGTCCTTGTCTGTACGTGGGAAGCGGTCCGGACACGATGATCGTTGCTTTAGGCGCTGTGCTGCGTACCGTCTCGATCAGGCTCATGTAGTCCTTCTTCAGAACCTCGGTCTGCCGTAGCCTTATGTCATTCGCTCCCGCTTCCAGCACAACAGCTCCGATGCGCTTGTCACCGTTCAGGATCTCGGGAACCTGTGCAGCAACATCAAGAACACGGGCACCAGGAAAGCAGTGAGTGCGCACCTTACCTTTACCCGAGGTAGCGCGGACATGACGGACCATGGATGTGCCGATGCTGGTGATTGTACTACTTTCATGTTATCATTGTGAAGCTGCTTTGACACAATCTGTATTGTAAAAAGCGCTATATAAATAAATGTGACTTGACTAGACATTCGTTATTTTTTTGGTGGAGTATTCGCGGAATATTAGCCGAAAACCGTCGGCCGTGCTCTGAAATGGCGCTACAGGCTTGGGAGAAATAACTGCAAATATCTCAGTAAAAAATTAACCTATCGACGCCAAATTTTCAGCGAGTGGAGAACGGACCGAGAACTCTCGAAAGACACCACCCCAGCCTAGTGGGCCCCCGGGGGCCTGAGATACAGGCCCCCGAAGCCCCTCTGGAAGGGAAAAACACAAATATCTCGGAAAAAAACTGAACAGATCCGTCGGAGACAGGGCTCATTTGAACCGCCTAGCCGAACTGAACAAAACCATATGTGTTTCATCATTTTTGGTGGAGTATACGTGGAGATATTAGCCGAAAACCGTCGGCCGTGCTCTGAAATGGCGCTACAGGCTTGGGAGAAATAACTGCAAATATCTCTGTGAAAAATAAACCTATCGATCGCCAAATTTTCAGCGAGTGGAGAACGGACAGACACCTTTCGAAAGAGACCACCTCAGCCTCGTGGGCCCCCGGGGCCCGAGATACAGACCCCCAAATCCCCTCCAGAAGGGAAAAACGCAAGTATCTCAGCGAAAACTGAACGGATCCGTCGGAGACGGGGCTCATTTGAACCGCCTCGCGGAACTGAACAAACCCATATGCGTTTCGTCAATTTTGGTGGAGTATTCGCGGAGATATTAGCCGAAAACCGTCGGCCGCGCTCTGAAATGACGCCACGAGCTTGGGAGAAATAACTGCAAATATCTCTGTGAAAAATAAACCTATCGACGCCAAATTCTGGCGCAACAGGCTTGGGAGAAAAAACTGTAAAAATCTCAGTGAAAAATAAACCAATCGACGCCAAATATTCAGCGAGTGGAGAACGGACCGAGAACTCCCGAAAGACACCACCCCCAGCCTAGTGTGTCCCCGGGGCCCGAGATACAGGCCCCCAAAGCCCCTCCGGAAGGGAAAGATGCAAATATCTCGGAGAAAACTGAACGGATTCCGTCGGAGACGGGGCTCATTTGAACCGCCTAGCCGAACTGAACAAAACCATATGTGTTTCGTCATTTTTAAGTGGAGTATTCGCAGAGATATTAGTCGAAAACCATCGGCCGTGCTCTGAAATGGCGCTACAGGCTTGGGAGAAATAACTGCAAATATTTCGGTGAAAAATAAATCTATCATCGCCAAATTTTCAGCGAGTGGAGAACCGACCGAGAACTCTCGAAAGACACCACCCCCAGCCTAGTGGGCCCCCGGGGGCCCGAGATACAGGCCCCCAAAGCACCTCCGGAAGGGAAAAACGCAAATATCTCGACGAAAACTCAACGGATCCGTCAGAGACGGGCTCGTTTAAACCGCCTCGCCGAACTGAACAAAACCATATGTGTTTTGTCATTTTTGGTGGAGTATTTGCGGAGATATTAGCCAAAAACCGTCGGCCGTGCTCTGAAATGGTGCAACAGGCTTGGGAGAAATAACTGCAAATATCTCTGGTGAAAAATAAACCTATCGACGCCAAATTTTCAGCAAGTGGAGAACGGACCAACACCTTTCGAAAGAGACCACCTCAGCCTCGTGGGCCCCCGGGGCCCGAGATACAGGCCCCCAAATCCCCTCCAGAAGGGAAAAACGCAAGTATCTCAGCGAAAACTGAACGGATCCGTCGGAGACCGGGCTCATTTGAACCGCCTCGCTGAACTGAACAATCCCATATGTGTTTCGTCATTTTTGGTGGAGTATTCGCAGAGATATTAGCCGAAAACCGTCGGCCGCGCTCTGAAATGACGCCACGAACTTGGGAGAAATAACTGCAAATATCTCAGTGAAAAATAAATCTATCGACGCCAAATTTTCAGTGAGTGGAGAACGGAACGAGACCTTTCGAAAGAGACCACCCCAGCCTCGTGGGACCCCGGGGCCCGAGATACAGGCCCCCAAATCCCCTCCAGAAGGGAAAAATGCAAGTATCTCAGTGAAAACTGAACGGATCCGTCGGAGACCGGGCTCATTTGAACCGCCTCAGCGAACTGAACAAAACCATATGTGTTTTGTCATTTGTGGTGGAGTATTCGCGGAGATATTAGCCAAAAACTGTCGGCCGCGCTCTGAAATGGCGCCACGAGCTTGGGAGAAATAACTGCAAATATCTCTGTGAAAAATAAACCTATCGACGCCAAATTCTGAGTGAGTGGAGAACGGACCGACACCTTTCCAAAGAGACCACCTCAGCCTCGTGGGCCCCCGGGGGCCCGAGAAACAGGCCCCCAAATCCCCTCCAGAAGGGAAAAATGCAAGTATCTCAGCGAAAACTGAACGGATCCGTCGGAGACCGGGCTCATTTGAACCGCCTCGCCAAACTGAACAAAACCATATGTGTTTCGTCATTTTTGGTGGAGTATTCGCAGAGATATTAGCCGAAAACCGTCGGCCACGCTCTGAAATGGCGCCACGAGCTTGGGAGAAATAACTGCAAATATCTCTGTGAAAAATAAACCTATCGACGGCAAATTTTCAGCGAGTGGAGAACGGACCGACACCTTTCGAAAGAGACCACCTCAGCCTCGTGGGCCCCCAGGGGCCCGAGATACAGACCCCCAAATCCCCTCCAGAAGGGAAAAACGCAAGTATCTCAGCGAAAACTGAACGGATCCGTCGGAGACGGGGCTCATTTGAACCGCCTCCCTGAACTGAACAAACCCATATGCGTTTCGTCATTTTTGGTGGAGTATTCGCAGAGATATTAGCCGAAAACCGTCTGCCGCGCTCTGAAATGACGCCACGAGCTTGGGAGAAATAACTGCAAATATCTCTGTGAAAAATAAACCTATCGACGCCAAATTCTGGCGCAACAGGCTTGGGAGAAATAACTGCAAAAATCTTGGTGAAAAATAAACCTATCGACGCCAAATTTTCAGCGTGTGGAGAACTGACCGACACCTTTCGAAAGAGACCACCTCAGCCTCGTGGGCCCCCGGGGGCCCGAGATACAGGCCCCCAAATCCCCTCCAGAAGGGAAAAACGCAAGTATCTCAGCGAAAACTGAACGGATCCGTCGGAGACCGGGCTCATTTGAACCGCCTCGCTGAACTGAACAATCCCATATGCGTTTCGTCATTTTTGGTGGAGTATTCGCAGAGATATTAGCCGAAAACCGTCGGCCGCGCTCTGAAATGACGCCACGAGCTTGGGAGAAATAACTGCAAATATCTCGGTAAAAAATAAATCTATCGACGCCAAATTTTCAGCGAGTGGAGAACGGACTGAGACCTTTCGAAAGAGACCACCTTAGCCTCGTGGGCCCCCGGGGGCCCCGAGATACAGGCCCCCAAATCCCCTCCAGAAGGGAAAAACGCAAGTATCTCAGCGAAAACTGAACGGATCCGTCGGAGACCGGGCTCATTTGAACCGACTCGCCGAACTGAACAAAACCATATGTGTTTCGTCATTTTTGGTGGAGTATTCGCAGAGATATTAGCCGAAAACCGTCGGCCACGCTCTGAAATGGCGCCACGAGCTTGGGAGAAATAACTGCAAATATCTCTGTGAAAAATAAACCTATCGACGGCAAATTTTCAGCGAGTGGAGAACGGACCGAACACCTTTCGAAAGAGACCACCTCAGCCTCGTGGGCCCCCAGGGGCCCGAGATACAGACCCCCAAATCCCCTCCAGAAGGGAAAAACGCAAGTATCTCAGCGAAAACTGAACGGATCCGTCGGAGACGGGGCTCATTTGAACCGCCTCCCTGAACTGAACAAACCCATATGCGTTTCGTCATTTTTGGTGGAGTATTCGCAGAGATATTAGCCGAAAACTGTCGCCGCGCTCTGAAACGACGCCACGAGCTTGGGAGAAATAACTGCAAATATCTCTGTGAAAAATAAACCTATCGACGCCAAATTCTGGCGCAACAGGCTTGGGAGAAATAACTGCAAAAATCTTGGTGAAAAATAAACCTATCGACGCCAAATTTTCAGCGTGTGGAGAACTGACCGTCACCTTTCGAAAGAGACCACCTCAGCCTCGTGGGCCCCCGGGGGCCCGAGACACAGGCCCTCAAAGCCCCTCCGGAAGGGAAAAACGCAAGAATCTCAGCGAAATCTGAACGGATCCGTCAGAGCCTAGGCTCATTTGAACCGCCTCGCTGAACTGAACAAACCCATACGTGTTTCGTCATTTTTGGTGGAGTATTCGCAGAGATATTAGCCGAAAACCGTCGGCCGCGCTCTGGAATGGCGCCACAGGCTTGGGAGAAATAACTGCAAAAATCTTGGTGAAAAATAAACCTATCGACGCCAAATTTTCAGCGAGTGGAGAACGGACCGACACCTTTCGAAAGAGACCACCCCAGCCTCGTGGGCTCCCGGGGGCCCGAGATACAGGCCCCCAAATCCCCTCCAGAAGGGAAAAACGCAAGTATCTCAGCGAAAACTGAACGGATCCGTCGGAGACAGGGCTCATTTGAACCGCCTCGCTGAACTGAACAATCCCATATGTGTTTCGTCATTTTTGGTGGAGTATTCGCAGAGATATTAGCCGAAAACCGTCGGCCGCGCTCTGAAATGACGCCACGAGCTTGGGAGAAATAACTGCAAATATCTCTGTGAAAAATAAACCTATCGACGCCAAATTTTGCAGTGAGTGGAGAACGGACCGACACCTTTCGAAAGAGACCACCTCAGCCTCAGTGGGCCCCCGGGGCCCGAGATACAGGCCCCCAAATCCCCTCCAGAAGGGAAAAATGCAAGTATCTCAGCGAAAACTGAACGGATCCGTCGGAGACCGGGCTCATTTGAACCGCCTCGCCAAACTGAACAAAACCATATGTGTTTCGTCATTTTTGGTGGAGTATTCGCGGAGATATTAGCCGAAAACCGTCGGCCACGCTCTGAAATGGCGCCACGAGCTTGGGAGAAATAACTGCAAATATCTCTGTGAAAAATAAACCTATCGACGGCAAATTTTCAGCGAGTGGAGAACGGACCGACACCTTTCGAAAGAGACCACCTCAGCCTCGTGGGCCCCCAGGGGCCCGAGATACAGACCCCCAAATCCCCTCCAGAAGGGAAAAACGCAAGTATCTCAGCGAAAACTGAACGGATCCGTCGGAGACCGGGCTCATTTGAACCGCCTCCCTGAACTGAACAATCCCATATGCGTTTCGTCATTTTTGGTGGAGTATTCGCAGAGATATTAGCCGAAAACCGTCTGCCGCGCTCTGAAATGATGCCACGAGCTTGGGAGAAATAACTGCATTCTCGGTGAAAAATAAATCTATCGACGCCAAATTTTCAGCGAGTGGAGAACGGACTGAGACCTTTCGAAAGAGACCACCTTAGCCTCGTGGGCCCCCGGTGGCCCGAGATACAGGCCCCCAAATCCCCTCCAGCAGGGAAAAACGCAAGTATCTCAGCAAAAACTGAACGGATCCGTCGGAGACAGGGCTCATTTGAACCGACTCGCCAAACTGAACAAAACCATATGTGTTTCGTCATTTTTGGTGGAGTATTCGCGGAGATATTAGCCGAAAACCGTCGGCCACGCTCTGAAAATGGCGCCACGAGCTTGGGAGAAATAACTGCAAATATCTCATTGAAAAATAAACCTATCGACGGCAAATTTTCAGCGAGTGGAGAACGGACCGACACCTTTCGAAAGAGACCACCTCAGCCTCGTGGGCCCCCAGGGGCCCGAGATACAGACCCCCAAATCCCCTCCAGAAGGGAAAAACGCAAGTATCTCAGCGAAAACTGAACGGATCCGTCAGAGACGGGGCTCATTTGAACCGCCTCCCTGAACTGAACAAACCCATATGCGTTTCGTCATTTTTGGTGGAGTATTCGCAGAGATATTAGCCAAAAACCGTCGGCCGCGCTCTGAAATGACGCCACGAGCTTGGGAGAAATAACTGTAAATATCTCTGTGAAAAAATAAACCTATCGACGCCAAATTCTGGCGCAACAGGCTTGGGAGAAATAACTGCAAAAATCTTGGTGAAAAATAAACCTATCGACGCCAAATTTTCAGCATGTGGAGAACTGACCGTCACCTTTCGAAAGAGACCACCTCAGCCTCGTGGGCCCCCGGGGCCCGAGACACAGGCCCTCAAAGCCCCTCCGGAAGGGAAAAACGGAAAAAATCTCAGCGAAATCTGAACGGATCCGTCAGAGACCGGGCTCATTTGAACCGCCTCGCTGAACTGAACAAACCCATACGTGTTTCGTCATTTTTGGTGGAGTATTCGCAGAGATATTAGCCGAAAACCGTCGGCCGCGCTCTGGAATGGCGCAACAGGCTTGGGAGAAATAACTGCATCTTGGTGAAAAATAAATCTATCGACACCAAATTTTCAGCGAGTGGAGAACGAACCGAGACCTTTCGAAAGAGACCACCTTAGCCTCGTAGGCCCCTGGGGGCCCGAGATACAGGCCCCCAAATCCCCTCCAGAAGGGAAAAACACAAGTATGTCAGCGAAAACTGAACAGATCCGTCGGAGCCCGGGCTCATTTGAACCGCCTCACCGAACTGAACAAAACCATATGTGTTTCGCCATTTTTGGTGGAGTATTCGCTGTGATATTAGCCGAAAACCGTCGGCCATGCTCTGAAATGGCGCTACAGGCTTGGGAGAAATAACTGCAAATATCTCGGTGAAAAATAAACCTATCGACAGAGGTGGAAAGAGTAATAAAATATGCTACTCAAGTAAAAGTACTACTACTTCAATAAAATTTTACTTAAGTACAAGTAAAAGTACTGGTCTAAAAATCTACTCAAGTAAAAGTAAAAAGTAGCTCATTTAAAATTTACTCAAAGTAAAAGATACTGAGTTACTTTTTTAACACCGGGGTGGGGGAATCCCGTGTGGGGTTGTAATGGTATGAGATTTTCACAGTGTGATAACGTCTCTGAAAATACCATGGTTTACAGTATTAATCAATTATTAAATAAATTATTATTATTATCATCAGTTAAAATTATTACGAAAACAGGGTTTTTATTTTGTTGAACAAATGCTTTTAATTATAATAAACTTGAAACCATTTGTTTGTTTTGTTTATTAAAATTTTAATAAAACATGTCTAATCAATTAAATTCAATAATTGATAATGACAACTTATTTTTAGCATTAATTATTTATTAAAATGTTTAAGAATTATATTGTCCTATGAAATGCATTTTATTCAGAAAATTAATGTTTCTTTGATTTAATACAAATATATTATCAAAAACGGTGGTAATCAAATGTAAATTTAAACTTGTGTCCTTTTATTTTTGGGGGAAGCGCTGCAAAAACAGATTTACTAAATTAAACCATGGACAAAAAAAATATTCCTTTAAATAATGAAATGTATTAATATTGTTGTTGTTATTATTATTATTATTATTTTGAGAGGTAGGCTACGTTTCTTCTGTATGCCTACAATAGTAATATATTTCTGTCATAATTTCTCATAGTGAAAGCCAACTTTTATTTTGACGGGTTGTAGTGAAGACCAAAAAGTAAAGAGAAAAGTGTAAAAAAAACAAAGTTTTTCTCAAATAAAATTATGAAAATGCCCATTAGGCGTTCTCTCAGAGCAGCTCTGAAAATGTTTATATTCACAAATTGTTTGCGAGACGCTGAAAACACCATTGCTGTGTCCGAAATTTCCCACTACTCACTATATAGTGGACTATATAGTGAGCTCGCCATTTTGTAGTGCTGTCCGAATGTATAATGATGATTATTATACCCTATATAGTCCTCTCAATGTATCCCAGAATGCATTTTAAAAGTAGTGTACAACCATGTGTACAACCGATGGTCACTAACAAAGCCCTACATACCATCATGCATTGCGCGGATTCGTAAAAATAAGTTATAATAATGTGTGGAGTAGTGCATTAAAACAAAAACGGCCAGAAATCACTTTTAGTTTTTACATTTTGGAAAAATAAGCTCAATATAAAGTAATGTATTTATTTAAAAAATTCTATTAAGCCCAGAGCCGGCTTAACCAGATGACTGGTAAGTCAAAGTCCAAATCACAGCCTCTGTTGTCCAAACTTAACTAATATGCATAGTGTGGAGCGTTACATAGAAACTGTGTCCATTCCTCGTTTAGTGAAGCCAAACAATAAATCTAGTGCAGGATTTAGCAAAAATCTTATCGTAATTAAACCAGAAAATCTAAATATCAGTGAACAAAAACAATTTTTAAAGCTAGGTCTTCTAAACATTAGATCGCTCACACCTAAAGCAGTTATTGTAAATGAAATGGTCACAGATAATAATTTTGATGTTCTGTGCCTTACTGAAACCTGGCTTAAACCAAATGAGTATTTTGGTCTAAATGAGTCTAGTCCACCAGGATACTGTTATAAGCATGAGCCTCGTCTGATCGGTCGCGGCGGCGGTGTTGCGACAATCTATAAAGATATTTTTAATGTTACTCAGAAAACAGGTCACAAGTTTAATTCTTTTGAAGTACTTGTGCTAAATGTTACGCTGTTAGATGTAAGAAAGAAATCCATATTATCTCTAGCCTTGGCTACTGTATATAGACCTCCAGGGCCATATGCTGAATTCCTAAAGGAGTTTGCAGACTTTCTCTCGGATCTATTGGTGAATGTCGATAAAGCAATAATTGTTGGAGATTTTAACATACACGTAGATAATACAAATGATGCTTTAGGGGCTGCGTTTACAGACTTATTAAACTCCTTTGGGGTCAAACAAAACGTCAGTGGTCCCACTCATCGTCTAAATCATACACTAGATTTAATTATATCATATGGAACCAGTCCAACTGATATAAATATTATACCGCAAAACGATGATGTCACTGATCATTACATGGTGACTTGCATAATACGTACTGCCGAAATATGTCATGTTGCGCCGCGTTATAGAAAAGGCAGAACAATCCTTCCAACCACTATAGATAGATTCTCAAATAGCTTACCTGATCTATCTAAGCTGCTAAGTGAACCCAAACAAACTGATCAATTAGATGAAATGACTAGCAGTTTGAGCACCATTTTCACTAGTACATTAGATATTGTTGCACCAATTAGATTAAAAAAGGTTAGAGAGAAAACTAAAGCACCCTGGTACAACAGTGATACGCATGCTATCAAGAGAGAAACTCGTATCTTAGAGCGTAAATGGAAACAAACTAATTTAGAGGTCTTTAGAATCGCGTGGAAAGACAGTATGTCACGTTATAAAAAGGCTCTAAAAACTGCCAGGGCTGAGCATCTCCGCAAACTAATAGAAAATAACCAAAATAATCCAAGGTTTTTATTTAACACCGTGGCTAGACTAACAAATAAACAGACATCGCCAGAGCAAAATATACCGTTACAGTTTAGTAGTAATGATTTTATGAATTACTTCAATGAGAAAATAGAAAGCATCCAAAACGCAATTATAAATGTACAATCCTCTATGGTGTCTTATGATTCAGCCTCAATTATGGCCCCTCTAGAACAACTACACCGCTTTACAACGATAGGACAGGAAGAGCTAAATAAACTTATCATTGCATCTAAACCAACAACATGTTTATTAGATCCAATACCCACTAAACTACTAAAAGAAGTGTTACCTGTAGTGGAAGAGCCTCTCCTCAATATTATTAACTCGTCTTTATCTTTAGGTCATGTTCCAAAAATATTCAAGCTGGCAGTAATAAAACCTCTCATTAAGAAACCGCAATTAGATCCAAATAACTTAGCAAATTACAGACCCATTTCAAATCTTCCATTTATGTCAAAAATACTAGAAAAAGTTGTGTCCGCTCAATTGTGCTCTTTTTTGCAAGAAAATGATATCTATGAAAAATTCCAGTCAGGATTCAGACCGCATCATAGTACAGAAACTGCGCTAGTTAAAATTACAAATGATTTACTTTTAGCTTCTGACCAAGGCTGTATCTCAATACTAGTCCTACTTGATCTTAGCGCTGCGTTCGACACTATAGATCATAAAATACTCTTGGATCGACTACAAAACTACACTGGTGTTCAGGGACAGGCATTAAGCTGGTTTAGATCGTACTTATCGGACCGTTCTCATTTTGTTTGTTTAAATGGGGAAAAATCAAAGATAACGCCAGTAGACTATGGAGTACCGCAAGGATCTGTTTTAGGCCCTCTGCTATTCTCAATATATATGCTGCCACTTGGTAACATTATAAGAAAACATGGAATTAACTTCCACTGTTATGCTGATGATACTCAATTATATATTTCATCACGACCAGACGAAAACACTAACTCATCTAAATTGACAGAGTGTCTCAAAGATATAAAATGCTGGATGACGCGTAATTTCCTGCTATTAAATTCAGATAAAACGGAGGTTTTACTTATTGGTCAAAAAAACTACTCACAAAACCTCTTACAATACAACTTTAATATAGATGGATGTCCTGTTACTTTATCCACTACAGTAAAAGACCTGGGTGTTATACTAGACCGCAACTTGTCTTTCGAAAATCATATTTCATATGTTACAAGAACAGCCTTTTTCCACCTTAGAAACATTGCTAAGCTACGTAACATGCTATCTGTTTCTGATGCAGAAAAGTTAGTTCATGCATTTATGACCTCGAGACTAGATTACTGTAATGCTTTATTAGCCGGTTGTCCTGCATCCTCAATAAACAAGCTACAGTTAGTCCAAAATGCAGCCGCTAGAGTTCTTACTAGGTCAAGAAAATACGATCATATAACACCGATTTTATCATCTCTACACTGGTTACCTATTAAGTTCCGCATCAACTACAAAATACTACTACTAACCTATAAAGCCCTAAACGGTTTAGCTCCAATGTACTTAACGGACCTTCTTTCGCCCTACAATCCACCGCGCTCTCTTTAAGATCACTGAAATTCAAGGCTTCTGGTCATTCCTAGGATATCTAAGTCCACTAAAGGAGGGAGGGCGTTCTCGCATTTAGCTCCAAAACTCTGGAACAGCCTTCCCGAGACGGTTCGAGGCTCTGACTCGCTGACACAGTTTAAAACTAGACTAAAAACGCATCTCTTCAGTCAAGCATTCACATAACGCTTACCTTTTAGTCCTCTGTTATGCCATACAGAACCGTTTGCCGCTGAAACTGCTTAACGCACCAGCGGGGCTCGACAGCCTTTTAGACAAACGGGTTCGACACGTTCGGCGCGTATGGTTGGGTTGCGGAGAGTTTGTGAGATAGTGATTTTCTAACACTGACTCCTGTATAATGGAAATCATTCTGAACATCAGCTATGCTAATTATCTCCCATCTGCCTTTCTGCTGTTATCTCGGGACGGTTGTCCCGAGAAAATGGCGTTTGTCAGGTCCAGTTTGTATCCAGCCTCTCACGGGGATCTCAGATGCCCCAACGCCTGTGAAGAGACGACTCAACGCTGGCGATATGTTATGGCTCCATATTATATATGAACAATATTTATATTTAATATTTATATATAAACAATATGAATGTAAGCCAGAGGAGAACTGGCCCCGACTGAGCCTGGGTTCTCCCAAGGTTTTTTCTCCATCCAATCCTGATGGAGTTTTGGTTCCTTGCCACTGTCGCCTTGCTTTGCCTTGCTTTTGGCTTGCTTAGTCGGGTTTTTACCATTTAACAATATTACTTATCTGTGTTGTACTTCTGTCATGTTATCACTGTGAAGCTGCTTTGATACAATCTGTATTGTGAAAAGCGCTATATAAATAAATGTGACTTGACTTGACTTGACTTGACTCGGCATCAGCTGACAGATGATGTAATCAACGGCGCAGAGAGACGATCGAGTAGTGTCCTAAAGTGGTGTTTCTATTATGCTGGTGAGCTCACTATATAGTGCTCTGCTCTCTACCCCCAACATAGGGGTTAGGGAGTAGTGCTTTGAGTGGAGATTTCAGACACAGCACATGAATGTCACGCATACTTGAGTATGTACTAACTTAACTTAGTAGACAAAAAGCGGCACAGCTCAGCAGAACAAATAGGGTTATACATTTACATGCAGTATTTTTGTGCTTAAATATTCACAGACCAGGTTGCGATTGGATTTATTGCACAGTTCTACTTTCCATGTATCTATCCATTATTTTGCATGTTTTACGTGATATCTGCGTTAAGTGAATAATTCCACTTTCATGACTGGATTTCGGGATATTAGCCGAAAACCGTCGGCCTTGCTCTGAAATGGCGCAAGCAGGCTTGGGAGAAATAACTGCAAATATCTTGGTGAAAAATAAACCTATCGACGCCAAATTTTCAGCGAGTGGAAAACGGACCGAGAACTCTCGAAACACACCACTCCCAGCCTAGTGGGCCCGGGGGCCCGAGATACAGGCCCCCAAAGCCCCTCCAGAAGGGAAAAACGCAAGTAATCTCAGCGAAACTGAACGGATCCGTCGGAGACCGGGCTCATTTGAACCGCCTCGCTGAACTGAACAAACCCATACGTGTTTCGTCATTATTGGTGGAGTATTCGCGGAGATATTAGCCGAAAACCGTCGGCCGTGTTCTGAAATGGCGCAACAGGCTTGGGAGAAATAACTGCAAAAATCTTGGTGAAAAATAAACCTATCGACACCAAATTTTCAGCGAGTGGAGAACTGACCGACACCTTTCGAAAGAGACCACCTCAGCCTCGTGGGCCCCCGGGGGCCCGAGATACAGGCCCCCAAATCCCCTCCAGAAGGGAAAAACGCAAGTATCTCAGCGAAAACTGAACGGATCCGTCGGAGACTGGGCTCATTTGAACCGCCTCGCTGAACTGAACAATCCCATATGCGTTTCGTCATTTTTGGTGGAGTATTCGCAGAGATATTAGCCGAAAACCGTCTGCCGCGCTCTGAAATGACGCCACGAGCTTGGGAGAAATAACTGCATCTCGGTAAAAAATAAATCTATCGACGCCAAATTTTCAGCGAGTGGAGAACGGACCGAGACCTTTCGAAAGAGACCACCTTAGCCTCATGGGCCCCCGGTGGCCCGAGATACAGGCCCCCAAATCCCCTCCAGCAGGGAAAAACGCAAGTATCTCAGCAAAAACTGAACGGATCCGTCGGAGACAGGGCTCATTTGAACCGCCTCGCTGAACTGAACAAAACCATATGTGTTTTGTCATTTTTGGTGGAGTATTCGCTGTGATATCAGCCGAAAACCGTCGGCCGCGCTCTGAAATGGCGCCACGAGCTTGGGAGAAATAACTGCAAATATCTCTGTGAAAAATAAACCTATCGACGCCAAATTTTCAGCGAGTGGAGAACGGACCAAGACCTTTGAAAGAGACCACCTCAGCCTCGAGGGCCCCCGGGCCCGAGACAGGCCCTCAAAGCCCCTCAGGAAGGGAAAAACGGAAAAATCTCAGCGAAATCTGAACGGATCCGTCGGAGACCAGGCTCATTTGAACCGCCTCGCCGAGCTGAACAAAACCATATGTGTTTCGTCATTTTTGGTGGAATATTTGCAGAGATATTAGCAGAAAACCAACCCAGGCTCATTGGAAATGCGTTACTCTGCCTACATTTTTGCAAAACCTGAAATACGTACCTCCAGGTACGTTTCCCTGCATGCGTGTTTATTAAAGGTTATAAAAGACACCAGAGACACGGAACGTTACAGCCATACAAACCAAACCATGTATCACACGAAATACGTTCTGAGGAAACTATTTTGCAAATCGCAATTACGTTACATGCCAACATATAAGCAGTGCTATTACATTGGTCCGTAACCTAATATAGCAGCCTGGTCTCATTGTTAATACGTAGGTATTAATACGTTATTTTCAAAGATATAAAACGTACGTTTTTGTACGTTTGGATAGATGCTAAAACGTATAGTATTATTATTTTTTTACTACCTTTGGGCACTTATCTGAAAAGCATTCGCACATTCAGCGGACATAGGCTAAGTTAAACCAGACTTTAAATAAACGAAAAAACCTATCCAGTAATGAAATATTTTCTGTGTTGACACAAAACTTGTTGGATGTCCAAGCTGCCAAGCTGCCCGGGATAATCACACAATGCGTACACATCCGATGATGTACACGTCCAATTCGTGAACTAATGACTTTTACTGTCTATGGATATTCCCAGTCCATCAATTACTGATCGGATTAGTCAGGGTAAATGGAGTAAATAGGCAGAGTAAAAAAATTATATATATATATATATATATATATATATATATATATATATATATATATATATATATATAGTAGGCTATATTATTATTATTGCATACATTTTATTATTTTATTATTTATTTACATTTTATTTATTTAATATACAAATAATACATTTAATTTGTACAGTACGGCTGACGCATTGCTGCCACATACATATTATTTTTCCCCTCATTTATGTTGTAATAACGAGATCTTATGTCGTAATAACGAGATCTTATGTCGTTTAAACAACATATTTTCTGCAATACTTCATCTTATGTCGTTTAAACAACATATTTTCTCGTAATAACGAGATCTTTTGTCGTTAAAAGACTTAACTCAGTAAACATCATATTAATAGCTATACTTTGTGTTGTGCAAAACACGTTAAGCCTTTTCTAATAACGGTTTTCTATGGAAGGAAAATGCTTAACGTGTTTTGCACAACACAAAGTATAGCTTATTAATATGATGTTTACCGAGTTCAGTCTTTTAACGACATAAGATCTCGTTATTACGAGAAAATATGTCGTTTAAACGACATAAGAACGTGTCTTAATGTTCTAAGACAGTAATATTCAAAGACCAAACTCGTAAACATCATATTAATAAGCTATACTATGTGCAAAAAAATAAATGAGCCCAGATGAATGCAACGCGTTTAATTACATGTTAAGCTTTTTCCTACCATTAGAAAAACGCTATTAAAAAGCTTAACGTGGCTTGCATAGTCTATAGCTCATTAATATGATGTTTACTGAGTTTGATCTTTTAATATTATTAACCCTTTACCTGTCACCCCCCTTTTTGATAATTGACATTAAAACGCACTATACAAACTTAAAGGGTTGTAATTCAAGAATGCTTAGGAATATATACACAAGTTTGGTCTTGTTTTAAAGAAAACAATCAGCAGATTATTACTGACGTGAAAGCACTTCAAAAATTTTAAGTATGAAAAAGTTATGGAAGTTATAATTTGCAGTAAATAAAATATACTTTATCAATATATATTTTTTAATATAAAATACATTTTTTTACTATAAAATTACTATAAAATGAAAGCTATATATCTAACCAAGTTGTGTTCCAAATTTAAAGTTGATATCACAAAAATTGAAGTTCCCATGAGATTTTGTTTAGGCGTTATACCAAAAATAGCCACCGGGTGCCACTGAATTCCATTGAATTTAATTGTATGCATTCTGCCATAACAAATCAATAAATTTCTATCCAAATATCACTTCTGTCACTAAATATGGAACCTTGAGACTCAGACCTTTCTGACAATGTGTTTTGTCAAGATTAGAAAAGGTTTTGATAATAAATTATGAAAGATGATGCGCAAAAGGGGAGGGGCCTAATAAAAAACACCGTTTCTATGGTAACGCAACGTCTAATTTCAAAACGGTGTTCACAGGATGAATTCTGAGTTCGTAAGCTTTCAAATGATACCTAATTTATGATAACTACTAAAATATGTGATAATAATAATAAAAAATGATTATATATATATATAATATATTACACTTTTTAGATGACTTCTTAACCTTACTTTAAAAAAAAACAATTTTATTTTTTATTGACAAATAATAGATGATGTTTTATTATGAACTTTTAGCACTAAAAAACAAAGTTTAAATTATTAAAAGTGTGTGTGTCGACTTTTTGTGACAAAGGTCAGAAACTCCTGTAATGACGTCGATTTTTGAGGCGCACTCTTGTCATAAATTCATATATTACTGTTCATTCCTAATTTGTATGAAAAAAACAGCACTAAAATATCTATTTAGGAGTCTTAGACCTTTCCAATGATATATAGTTTGTCATGACTAGATTAGGATTTAATAGTAATATAGTGAAGTAAACTTAGGTTGCCCGTATACGGGCAAGTGACAGTTAAGGGGTTAATGTCTTAGTACAGTAAGCCACGTTAAGCCTTTTTAATGTTAAGCGTTTTAGAATGTCCCAACATAACTACAATGCGTTCTTTAATTCCCAGTCTTGAAATGAACACAAACCTTAACAATACGGACAGTGTTCAAACCACAGTAAATAATCATACTAATAATAATGTGCAAATCTGCTGAGCTCAGAATATAAACTCAGACGCGTTTAATTACACGTTAAGCAAATTGCCGTCAAATGAGATCTCAATAAATGGACACGCAAATTATCACTAATATAAAATAAAACAAATGTATTACACAAACAGTCTCTATTTGTACAAATCGCTGCACATTCGTTAAATTCTGAATTTTGCACACATAACTGAAAGCAATTTGTTTGTGGATATAGTAGCCTAATTGAAAACATACATTTATCAAGTTCACGGATAATTGTGCGTGCATTATTAATACTAAAATCATAATAAAGTATACTACAAAAATCAGATAGCTAATATAAATGCAAAGCGTTTAATTTTCCTCCCTTAGAAACTCATTATAAAAACGCTAAATGTAGCTTAATGCATTTTATAATGTCCCCTTATTATGTCAAAATAACAAGATATTTATGTCGAAATAACGAGATATTTATGTCGTTATAACGAGATATTTATGTCGTTAAAACTAGATATTTATGTTGTTAAAACGACATATTTATGTCGTTAAAACGAGATATTATGTCGTTATAACGAGAAAAGTATGTTGTTTTAACGAGAAAAGTATGTCGTTTTAATGACATAAGATCTCGTTATTACGAGAAAATATGTCGTTTAAACGACATAAGATCTCGTTATTACGACATAAGATCTCGTTATTACAAAATAATTGAGGGGAAAAAATAATATGTATGTGGCAGCAATGCGTCACCGTAGTACAGAACTATTTTCATAGCCGCCACAACAAAAATATTATTTTAATGTGTGTAAATTGTGTGATATGTGTGTATATAAAAATAAGAACGGAAAATAATAGATCAGAAGTATAATGACAAAAATGTTTAAATATAGCCTATATATAAATTAATGTATATGTGACACAAAAAGGCTGTTTATTATTTTGGCCGATAAAAAAAAATATGCTTGGCTGGTGGATTTTTTCATCTACCAGTTTTTGGCAGGTGAGCCAAAAAGTTTATTTCGGATCCTCACAGCACACACAAGCATGCCACAGCGGCCAAAAACACATGCACACAAGCATGGCACAGTGACCCGACGCACACAACACAACTGCTTAATAAAGAAAAAGCACCATGAATAAACCACAATAGAATATATACCGTATTTTCCGCACTATAAGGCGCACTTAAAAGCCTTTAATTTTCTCAAAAAACGACAGTGCGCCTTATAATCCGGAGCTCCTTGTATATGGATCAATTGTATATGGATCAATCAACTCTGCTCAGAATGTTCATAAAGCGCTCCCCGTTCAGCGTTCAATGCAGTTTGCTTCGCGCTCCTCTCAAATCAACCCCCGCTCACTCCAAAAAATTTGAAAAAATAAAATAAAATTTGCATTATTTGTATTTCACTTTTTGGTTTTGGCCTTACCTTAAAAAGAACTAAAGACCAACAACAACATTTTCCAAACAGAAATGTTTCATTTCAAATTACAAATTAGGACTAGCCTCTCTAAAAAATGATTCGTTGGCTGAACAAGCATTACTTATAAAAGTAATTGGATCAAACATAAAAAATTAAGTATTCATAACTTTTCAACGTTTACTTAACATATATAGTGTGTGTAACACAAAAATATAAGTTACTAGGTGCACTTAAATGTATGCATAAATAAAATGAAAAAACATAAGACATGTCAACTACTACAATAATTGCGTCAAAATTAAGTAAATCGAGCATATCTGTGACGTGAGTGCGGAGAAATAGTGCTGAGGCTGGATCCAGGCGCAGTGTAGCTTTATTTACAAATACCAGAACAGGATACATAAACTAAGAACATGACTCGGAATCAAAGGCACTCACGTTCACATACATTAAATCAACAACTAACCATGACAGGGCAGAAACACAGGGCTTAAATAATCAAGAACAAATGAGCTAGACAAGATAACAAGGGGGCGTGAGAAATAAGAAACACCTGGGACGATTAATAGACGGGGAACCACTAATAATGAAAACACGCCAGGGCGGGCGAGGCGAGGTCCATGTCCACACTGCCTCCATGGCCCTCACAGGGTACCTACTACCCCCCCAAAAAAAATACTTGGAGAAATCCACGGGAAAAACCTCCCGGAGCTTGAAGGCCGCAGGCAAGGCGAGGCGCAGAGACTGGGCCGGCAGGGCGAGGCGCAGAGGCGGGCCGGCAGGGCGAGGCGCAGAGGCGGTGCAGGCAGGGCGAGGCGCAGAGGCGGGCCGGCAGGGCGAGGCGCAGAGGCGGTGCAGGCAGGCGAGGCGCAGAGGCGGAGCCGGCAGGGCGAGGCGCAGAGGCGGGGCCGGCAGGGCGAGGCGCAGAGGCGGTGCAGGCAGGGCGAGGCGCAGAGGCGGGGCTGGCAGGGCGAGGCGCAGAGGCGGTGCAGGCAGGGCGAGGCGCAGAGGCGGTGCAGGCAGGCGAGGCGCAGAGGCGAGGCTGGCAGGCAGGGCGAGGCGCAGAGGCGCGGCGCCGGCAGGCGCGAGGCGCAGAGGCGGCGCAGGCAGGGCGAGGCGCAGAGGCGGCGCAGGCAGGGCGAGGCGCAGAGGCGGCGCAGGCAGGGCGAGGCGCAGAGGCGCGCAGGCAGGCGAGGCGCTGAGGCGGGGCCGGCAGGGCGAGGCGCAGAGGCGGTGCAGGCAGGGCGAGGCGCAGAGGCGGGGCCGGCAGGGCGAGGCGCAGAGGCGGGGCCGGCAGGGCGAGGCGCAGAGGCGGCGCAGGCAGGGCGAGGCGCAGAGGCGGCGCAGGCAGGGCGAGGCGCAGAGGCGGCGCAGGCAGGGCGAGGCGCAGAGGCGGCGCAGGCAGGGCGAGGCGCAGAGGTGGGGTCACCGGAGCCTGGCGAACCGAACGAGTCCTCTTTCTCCTCCTCCTGCGGCGGTGTGTCACAGGGCTAGACACACTCCCTGGGCTGTACGACTCACTCACTTGACTTGAAGACTCATCACTCACTTGAACAGGAGATTCATCACTCACTTGAACAGGAGATTCATCACTCACTTGAACTGAAGATTCACTCACGGGGCTTTAGTGAAGTGCATGCTCGTCGGGGCTTACGTGAAGCGCGGAGCTCGGACGGGCTGACGTGAGTCGCGGGCTCGGCTGGGCTGACGTGAGTCGCGGGCTCGTGAATACACACGTGAAGCGCGGGTTCGTCGCTGGCTGACGTAAACCAGCGGCGAAGACGACGAGGGCTTCGCAGGTAAAGTGAACTCGGGAGGTGTCGAGTAGAACGAGCCAGTAATGGAGAAGAGGTCCTCCAAGGAACAAGCCTGAGCTATATACCGGTCAAGAGTAGCGCAACAGAACGCGCAACTATCTGTGTCTTGGCAGTCGGCACAAAACAATAGAAAATCACACCGGCCCTTCTGGCATGTGCCAAAATTGCCAAATGGCCAATCCGGGCCTGATTAGAAGTAAAATATATCAAATGCAAGTAATCTAATAAGTGTCTGTGTAATGTGCCATAAGGGTATCGATCAGGATGTTCCAGTGGCGTAAATGACGTGACAAAAATAAATGAATAAATAAATAATAAAAAAGCAAGTCAAATTATAATAAAGAAAATAAATCAATTTCAAAAAAGTTGATGGCTATGTTGAAGTACAGGCCCAAAACTGCAAATGAGATTCAACCTCTCAGGATGGATCCAAAAAAGGCATAATCTTGAGTACGTACTCATTCAAAAAAAATAAAAATAAATAAATAAATAAATAAAAAAGGATTAATTTTCTTTCCCTACATTAGCCATGTTAGCTTTGTCACATGACTTTTGCATCATCCCAAGTCCTAAATTTAAAGAGGCCAAGCTACAGTATATTCACACAAACACCTTAACATGACCGACTTACCTGCCAATATGATTCCGGTTTTCATTTTATATGCAGTTCCAAACATCAGCACAAAGGAGGCATCAGGCTGCTGCTTGAAGGGCACACCTTTGGAGACTTTTTTTGTTTGTTTTTTCATTAGACAGATGCGTCACATCGGCCATGATACAGAAAAAGAACACAGGTAATATCACAACTTAGTTTATTTAGAAACAAGACACAAGATGGCAGGCATATACTGTAGGGTGCTACTGGCAAAATGTTAACAGTTCTTTCTGTTAACGTTTTAACAGTGGTTGCAGAGGATGGCTGGGCAGGTGAACCGGAAGACTGGAGATGAGTAGCAGACAGAGGACTGAAGAAGAAAGATAATGAGGTAGATCAGGACTGGAACATTCAGGCAAGTATCCAGAGGTAAGGAATCAGATTGGTGTTCAACTTATATTGATGAGACCAGACAAAGGTGAACTGAAGTGAGTGTGCTTATACAGTGCAGTGATGATTGGATGCAGGAGGTGCTGATCAGTAATCAGGGCTGCGTTCAGCCCAGACAAAACATTGCACAACCATTTTTAAACAGAAACGGTGATGCGTTGAACACACTGTTGTGGTGACGCAAGAGATGCAGCTATGGCAGCTGAGAAGGCCATTGTTTGTGTTCTTTGTGAAGAATTTTCGGAGCCTGATGAAGTCGGTAAATATGTGTTTAATACTACAAAATATGCCCAATGTTACAGTTACTGCACTTGCTGCCCAGAACACAAGAGAACATCCCAGTGGAGTGAAGGCACACATTTTACCTAATTCAGATTAAAACACATCTATTTAGCCTCACAAACTGAATTTATTTGTAGTTCACATGGTTTTAATACCCTTTATTTTCTTTCTCGTTTTAGGAAAAGCACTTAATATACCATTATTTATTTATATAACAAATGTCATACACTTGCAATGAAGCTAAAAATATAAACATTACGTTGATATCCTATATTTTTACAATAAACGACAAACATATCTTCTAATAACCTCAGCTGTTGCATATACCGAGCTGCATTGAACACATTTGTAAATTACTTTCCTTGAACCCATTGTGTGAGTTCACTTTAATACCCCGTGCTTTATATACAGTACATGTTGCTGCTGATTGGATTGCAGTTCATACACACCCACCAAACAAGAGAAAACAGATCTCAAACCGGTGCACACCGTTCCCAAGAAAACATGACGTTCAACTTGAAAAACGTAGCAAAGCGGTTACGGTTACGTATTGTCCATTGTTGAATGGACAATACTTAAAGGTCCTAAATGTAACTTTTTTAATAAAATGAATCCTTTTTTTATTTGAAGGGGTTGTAATCACACATTGCAATGATCCACTTTTCGGGTTTTGCTATTACCTCTGAAGGCCAATATTCATATTTATAAGTGAGGTCTCCGGGTCGGATTCCCTGCAAAATGTGACGTGTGACGTGCATGCGCACTCCCGAGCCTCTCTCATCCTATAGTCTATGCGACCCATAGACAGTTAAAGAAATGGACACAATAACCCTGTTGATTTCAACATGCGACCAGCGGCACTTCAGCTGACGACACAGAGTCTGATAACTCCCCAAAACGTCCTGCCTCCAGCACAACACAGACTCCATCACAAACTCCACATAAATATAATAAACAAAAAAGTTGTAACTATCTGCTGAAGCTCGTCAGGCAAAACGTGAATCTGATCGACTCCGGACGCAAACGCGGATCAACATCGGCTTATTATACTTATTATACTTTATATACGGCTAACATATTAGTAAACTCTAGTGAAATAGCAAGGTAAACTACATGAAACATGGCATGAATACAAAAGAATGTTCCAGGATAACAAAAAGTCAGTGCTTTAGGATGTAACTTATTTTATTTACTAGATCTAGTTACTGACTAACGTCACTCATCCACTACTATCATATTGTTTATACACATTTCCAGACACGTTTAGTACAGTAATGTCACGTCCTACGATCTTACTGATACACTGAAACTGTTAAAGTTCACTAACCGTTTTCGTTATCATATTATAGGCTACATTCACCTATGTTCACATTGCTGATTGTGAAAGATACACGAATAGTTAGAGAAATGGCTTATGCTACACTGAAAACCCTAATAAGTTGATTTAACTCAATTGATTTGAGTAAACTCGTTCCCTCAATTTAATTGAGTAATGGGGTCTCCCAAAACTTGCATATTTAAGTTTACTTAACTTGGTAGTTATGTAGACTTGACTTAAATTGTGTAGTTCACCAAACTTGACAATTATTTAATGCACTTAAACAATAAAGTTCAATTAACTTAGTGTTAATGTCAATTGTACTTGTATATTTAAAGGAGCTGTATGTAAGATTGTGGCCAAAACTGGTACTGCAATAACATTCAAAATACCGTAGAGCAGTGTATCCCCTTCCCCCCGACTCGAGGTTGCCAGATAGGCGGCAGGATCCAACATTTTTTTTATCTGACACATTTGTAGCGGCTGACTGGTAGATTGGTGGAGGGTGGAGCATCATACCAAAACACAACATGACAACATCAACATCAGTTGAGGGCTGCAACTTTACTTTTTAAATGACAATATCCTGGCTGGACTACTGTTGTCAGTGATATAAGTATTTGAAATGAACATGATTTCTTAATGTCTAGTGATATATCAGGGCCATTTTATGATTATTTTAAATAAATTTCTTACATACAGCTCCTTTAAGTAAACTCAACATGAAAATTTTACTGTAATTTTATTTCAAAATTTTAAAGCTATTATTTTTTGACTGTGAGCTGTGTGCACACTGCACTTACATAAAACAATGAACAACATATTGATCTTTTGAGTCTTTATTGACCAAAATTTCAAATGGAAATGAGTCACACCTTGTACATAACTCTAAAGGTGGCAACAGTATCCAACAAGTAGTGCACTATCAATTGTACAACTCTGATCACTTACACTTAAGCCTCAGATTTTTGTAAATGTACTGAACATGTACACGTATTGTACATTCTTTTGACATTTTACTGGTTTAAGCTTTATGCAATCACAGCAAACTAGGTAAAGCATACTGACCATAGTCAGTGTCTTTGACCAAATATTTGCACAATATTACAGTACAAACTATAGTGTAATTGAAATATTGGCACAAACACACTGTAGAGGTATTGTTACCAACAACGGTAATAATATACTAAATTGACTACTGCACATTAATTATAGAACTTTGATCATTTCACAATTTAAACCATTTTTCCCTCATAAAACAAAACATTTTCAGTGACATTAAATCTCAAAGTGACATTTTTTTTTGCAGTTTAAATGACATTTATTAATTTGAAGACCTGGCCACATTTATTTTAAAGGAAAAGTTCACCCAAACATGATAATGCACTCACTCTCAGTCCATTAAATAAATAGCGTTGTTGTTTTGTTTTTTCATGTGAAAGATTTGGAGAGCTGTAGCATCACATCACTTGCTCCCAAATTGATCCTCTGTAGCAAACGGGTGTTGTAAGTAAGAGTCCAAAGAGCAAACGTGTGGATTATTGTGATGTTTTTATCAGCGGTTTGAACAAGTTTGAGCACCTGTTTGCAAAAGAGGATCAATTTGTGAGCAAGTGATGTAATACTGAAGTTCTCCATATCTTTTCAGATGAAGAAACAAACTCATCTTCATCTTGAATAGTGTGAGGTAAACTATTGCTTTTACATTTTTTGGTAAACTATTGCTTTAAAATCAACATGATTTTCAAATGCTTGACAAATGCTTAGACTAATGGGAGCACAGTTGGTTATTTTAATGTAAACACGTGAAGAACAGATGCACTTACTAAAAATGACTTGAAGAAATAGTCACCATCATTTCCAAGCATGATAGGTTGGCTAGTCCTTGAATCACAAGGGTTCGGACCTCCGTTGGCTGGGCTGACTTTAGAGGAAAACACAAAATTCCATTAATGCCAACAACTAATCAATATAGCCTATTTGAAGAACTTTTATAAGAATATACAATTAAATGATGACAAAATGAAATGCTTTTAAAAGGGATAGTTCCCCCAAAATGAAATTTCTGTCATCATTTAACGTTAGTCACCCTCAAGTTATTCCAAACCTGTACATTACTTTGCTCAGTTGAATAGAAAGGAAGAATACATTTTGAAGAATGTTTGTAACCAAGCAGTTTTGGGCCAACATTGACTTTTACATGCTAAAAAAACAAAATACTAAGAACACCAATTGTACCCAAAATTGTTCAATTACAAACATTCTTCAAAATATCTTCCTTTGTGTTCAACGTTAACAAAGAAATGTATACAGGTTTGGAACAACTTGAGGGTGAGTAAAAGTTATCTTAAATAAGACAAAACCTTTATTTATACACCATTATTATAAACCATTACTAACCTTTAATTGATTTAAAAAGTTAGTCAAGGTTCTCGTAGAAATCCTACTTTAGGTTTTTGCCAGCAATTCTGTTGAACTGGGGAGATAAGGGCAGATCACACAATCACATTAGCGTGCACATAGAAATACTACGTTTTACAAGTCAAAATATCAAATAAGTCGATTTCTCAATTAATCAGAAATGTATCATGAAAATATTTGCAAGTTACAGGTCAAACTGACGTTTACCCGGGAAAAATAACCCACATGGTCTATGCAGTAGCTGCCATGTTCTTTCTTGCACAGAAAAAAAAAGATAATCAAAAATGTAGATCTCACTAGTAAAATAAGAAATAAGCTGTTGACATTTCTATAAATCATACTAATACTATCACAAAGTCATGAAGAAAATACCGTTGATTAATGTCGAGGTTGTCAAAAGTTTGACCAGAAAAAAACATCACTAAGTTGACTGGTCTCAAGTAAGGTTTACGTTAGTTAACTATGTTCTTTTGCTGATAAATACACGATTATACAATTGAACTAATAAACTAAAGAATCGTTTGATATCGCAGTTATCATATCATCACAAAACCACCAATAAAACGTTATGTTGGAGAAGTTTGACCAGGAAACATTGTAATTAACGTTATGGCTGCGTTCTCTTTTATTAACCGTGCAAGGATTTAAATAAACATATTTCAGAGTTAAAAAGTCATACAAAATAACTTTATATCTTAATAATTGTACTTACCGAGAATGTTACACAAAGAAAAACTCCCGTCTTGAAATTTGAACTGGTGTCAGCAACAGACGTCAGACGATGCGAAAATCACCAATTTTGTAATGCACCAATCAGTGCATTAGCCTGTGCTCAATGCTTGCATCAGGCAGGAAGTTCAAGAGAGACATTTTAAACCTTTGAAATGAATTTGATTTAAAGTTAAACATAATGTGTCATCACTGTATTTCTGTAATTTTGTATATATATATTTTTTTTATTGAGGCTTGGTTGGTGGCTGATGTGAGGAACTCTTTCATGCATTTTGGCATGTGGCATATATGTGCACGTGAAATGTATGAGCTTGTATAAAAGGCTACTGAGTGAAAATTGTGCAACACCCAGTATTACAAAAACACTTGAATATGGGTATTAAAGTTCTTATATATATATATATATATATATATATATATATATATATATATATATATATATATATATATATATATATATATATATATATACATCAGTTTATTTCCATTACGATCAATAATTGTAAAATGAAAGCCATTTGTTTTCTGGTAAGAATGACACCTTGCACTTGAAGAAAGCATGTACTGTAAGAATGTATCATCATTTCACAG
>JAQIUQ010002259.1:12500-17500 GCA_030378365.1 Hybognathus amarus
CTGAGTCCCTGAGTCCCTGGTTCCTGAGTTCCCTGGTTCCCTGGTACCTGAGTCCTAACCCTAACCCTGAGCCCTAACCCTAACCCTGAGCTCCTGACTTACCTAACCCTGAACTCCTGACCCTGAGCCTTAGCCTTGACATTACCTTAACCCTGGCTCCTAACCCTAACCCTGACCCTGACCCTAACCCTAACCCCTAACCCCTAACCCCTAACCCTAACCCTGACTCCTAACCCTGACCCCTAACCCTAACCTCTAACCCTAACCCTAACCCTAACCTAACCTGACTCCTAACCCTAACCCTAAGCCCTGACCCTGAGTACCTAAGTCCCTAACCCTGGTACCTGGTCCTGATCCTAACCCTAACCCTGACCCTGACTCCTGATCCCTAACCCTAACCCTGGTCCTGACCCTGACTCCTGACCCCTAACCCTAACCCTAACCCTAACCCTGGTAACCCTGACCCTAGACTCCTAACCCTGACCCTAGTTCCCTGACCCTGACCCTAACCCTAACCCTAACCCCTGACCCTAACCCTGACCCTGACCCTAACTCCTAACCCTGAACCCTAACCCTGACCCCTGACCCTGATCCCTGAGCCCCTGACCCTAACCCTAACCCCTGACCCTAACCCTGACCCTAACCCTAAGCTCCTGACCCTGACCCTGGTTCCTAGTATCCCTGACCCTGACCCTGACCCCTGACCTAACCCTAACCCTAACCCTGAGTTCCTGACCCTGACCCTGACCCTAACCCTAACCCCTGACCCTGACCCTAACCCTAACCCCTAACCCTAACCCTAACCCCTAACCCCTGACCCTGAGTTCCCTGACCCTGACCCTAACCCTAACCCTGACCCTAACCCTGACCCTGACCCTGACCCTGATTCCCTGACCCTAACCCTGACCCTGACCCTGACCCTGACCCCTGAGTTCCTGACCCTGACCCTGACCCTGACCCTGAGTTCCTGACCCCTAACCCTAACCCTGACCCTAACCCTGACCCTGACCCTGACCCTGACCCTGAGTTCCCTGACCCTAACCCTGACCCTGACCCTGATCCCTGACCCTGACTCCTGAGCCCTGACCCTGACCCTGATCCCTGAGCCCTGACCCTGACCCTGGCTTACCTGAGCCCTGACCCTAACCTGCCTAACCCTGACCCTGACTCCTGACCCTGAGTCCCTGACCCTGAGTCCTGGTCCCTGACCCTGGTCCCTGGTTCCCTGGTCCCTGAGTCCTGACCCTGACCCTGACCCTGACCCTGACCCTGAGCCCTAATCCCTGACCCTGACCCTGACCCTGATCCCTGACCCTGAGCTAACCCTGACCCTGACCCTGATCCCTGACCCTGACCCTGACCCTGAGCCCTGACCCTGAGCTCCTAACCCTGACCCTGAGTTCCTGGTCCTGACCCTGACCCTGAGCCCTGATCCCTGACCCTGATCCCTGAACCCTGACCCTGGTCCCTGACCCTGACCCTGACCCTGACCCTGACCCTGACCCTGACCCTGACCCTGACCCTGACCCTGACCCTGACCCTGATCCCTGACCCTGACCCTGACCCTGACCCTGACCCTGACCCTGATCCCTGAGTCCCTGACCCTGACCCTGAGTCCTGACCCTGGTTCCTGGTCCCTGAGTCCTGACCCTGACCCTGACCCTGGTCCCTGGTCCCTGAGTCCCTGAGTCCCTGACTCCTGGTCCTGACCCTGATCCCTGACCCTGGCCCTGACCCTGGTCCCTGACCCTGACCCTAGACCCTGAGTCCTGGTCCCTGATTCCTGACCCTGAGCCCTGAGTTCCTGATCCCTGAGCTGCCCTGGTCCTGACCCTGACCCTGGTTCCTGGTCCTGCGTGCCTGGTCCTGAGTCCCTGGTCCCTGGTCCCTGACTGTCCCTGATCCCTGACCCTGGTCCTGGTCCCTGGTCCCTGGTCCCTGGTACCCTGGTCCCTAGTACCTGGTTCCTGATCCTGGTCCCTGAGTCCCTGAGTTCCTGGTTCCTGGTTCCTGGTCCCTGAGTTCCTGATTCCTGATCCTAGTACCCTGGTCCTGGTCCCTGGTTCCTGGTTCCTGAGTTACCTGGCCCTGGTCCTGGTTCCCTGAGTCCCTGAGTTCCTGGTTACCTGAGTCCCTGGTCCTGGTATCCTACTGATCCTGGTCCCTGGTCCCTGGTCCTGAGTACCTGATCCCTGATCCTGATCCCTGGTCCTGAGTCCCTGAGTCCCTGAGTCCTGAGTCCTGGTACCTGGTCCCTGATCCTGACCCTCCTGACCCTGGTCCTGGTTCCTGGTCCCTGACTGTGTCCCTGATTCCCTGAGTCCCTGACCTGGTTCCTAGTCCCTGGTCCTGAGCCCTGAGTCCCTGAGTCCTGAGTCCTGGTCCCTGGTCCTGAGTCCCTGACGTACCTAGACCCTGGTTCCTGGTCTACCTGACCCTGACCCTGACCCTGATTCCCTGAGTCCTGGTCCTGAGCTCCTGACCCCTGACCCTGACCCTGGTCCTGGTCCCTGACCCTGGTCCCTGAGTCCCTGAGCCTACCCTGACCCTGGTCCTGAGTCCTGGTCCCTGGTCCTGACCCTGGTCCTGAGTCCCTGGTCCTGACCCTGACCCTGACCCTGAGTCCCTGAACCCTGACCCTGAGTCCTGAGTCCCTGGTCCTGGTCCCTGGTTCCCTGGTCCCTGAGTCCTGGTTCCTGGTTCCTGACCCTGGTCCTGAGTCCCTGACCCTGACCCTGATCCTGGTTCCTGACCCTGGTCCTGGTACCCTGATCCTGGTCCTGGTTCCTGGTTCCTGGTCCCTGAGTCCCTGACCCTGGTCCCTGGTCCCTGGTCCTGACCCTGGTCCCTGGTACCCTGAGTGACCCTGGTTCCCTGACCTGAGCTCCTGGTCCCTGAGTCCTGACCCTGGTTCCTGGTACCCTGGTTCCTGGTCCCTGAGTTCCTGGTACCTGGTTCCTGGTCCCTGGTACCCTGAGTCCTGACCCTGGTCCTGGTCCCTGGTCCCTGGTCCCTGGTCCTGGTATGATTCCTCTGGTCCTGGTCCCTGACCCTGACCCTGGTTCCCTGGTCCTGAGTTCCTGGTCCCTGAGTTCCCTGGTCCTGGTCCCTAGACCCTGGTCCCTGGTCCTGAGTCCCTGGTTCCTGGTCCTGACCCTGAGTACCTGGTCCTGGTACCTGGTCCCTGAGTTCCTGGTTCCTGGTTCCTGGTCCCTGGTCCCTGACCTGGTCCTGGTCCCTGAGTTCCTGGTCCCTGGTCCCTGGTCCCTGAGTCCTGGTTACCTGGTTACCTGGTCCCTGGTACCTGGTCCTGAGTTCCTGGTCCTGGTCCCTGGTACCTGATTCCTGGTACCCTGAGTTCCCTGGTCCCTGGTCCCTGGTCCCTGGTTACCTGGTCCTGGTTCCTGGTCCTGAGTCCCTGAGTCCTGGTTCCTGAGTCCCTGAGTTCCCTGGTTCCTGGTACCTGGTCCTGGTTCCTGGTCCTGGTCCCTAGACCTGGTCCCTGGTCCCTGACCCTGGTCCCTGGTCCCTGGTCCCTGGTACCTGGTCCCTGGTACCTGGTACCCTGAGTCCTCTGGTCCCTGGTACCTGGTTCCTGGTTCCTGGTCCCTGGTTCCTGGTACTGGTCCTGAGTACCCTGGTCCTGGTCCCTGATCCCTGGTCCCTGGTCCCTGGTTCCTGAGTTCCTTGGTTCCTGGTTACTCTGGTCCCTGGTACCCTGAGTCCTGGTCCCTGGTCCTGAGTTCCCTGGTACCTGGTTCCTGGTACCTGGTTACTGGTTCCTGGTTACCTGGTCCTGAGTCCCTGGTTACCTGGTCCTGAGTCCCTGGTTCCTGGTCCCTGGTTCCTGGTACCTGGTCCCTGAGTTCCTGGTTACCTGGTACCTGGTCCTGGTTCTGATCCCTGAGTTCCTGGTTACCTGGTTCCTGAGTCCCTGGTTACCTGGTACCTGGTCCCTGGTTCCTGGTCCCTGGTTCCTGAGTCCCTGGTCCTGGTTCCTGGTCCCTGGTTCCCTGAGTCCCTGGTCCCTGGTCCCTGGTTCCTGAGTTCCTGAGTCCCTGGTTCCTGGTCCTGGTCCTGGTCCCTGGTTGCCTGGTCCTGGTCCCTGGTTCCTGGTTCCCTGGTACCTGGTACCTGAGTTCCTGGTACCCTGAGTCCCTGAGTCCCTGGTACCTGGTCCTGAGTTCCCTGAGTCCCTGGTCCCTGGTCCCTGGTACCCTGGTCCCTGGTACCCTGGTCCCTGGTCCCTAGACCCTGACCCTGAGTTCCTGGTCCTGAGTCCCTGGTACCCTGGACTCTGACCCTGGTACCTGGTCCTGGTTCGCTGGTCCCTGGTCCTGGTCCCTGGTCCCTGATCCCTGAGTCCTGACCCTTGACCCTGAGTTACCTGGTTCCTGGTCCCTGGTTCCTGACCCTGATCCCTAGTACCTGAGTTCCCTGATCCCTGGTCCCTGGTCCCTGGTTACTGAGTCCTGAGTACCCTGGTTCCTGGTTCCTGGTACCTGGTCCTGATCCCTGGCTATGGTCCCTGGTACCTGATTCCTGAGTCCTGGTTCCTGGTCCTGACCTGGTTCCCTGAGTTCCTGAGTTACCTGGTCCCTGGTTCCTGGTCCCTGAGTTACTGGTCCCTGGTCCTGGTACCTGGTCCTGATCCCTGGTACCTGGTCCCTGGTACCTGGTCCTGATCCTGGTTCCTGGTTCTGATGGTTCCTGGCTACCTGGTTCCCTGGTTCCTGATCCCTAGTACCCTGGTCCCTGAGTCCCTGAACCCTAACCCTGACCCTAACCCTGAGTCCTGACCCTAACCCTGACCCTGGTCCCTGAGCTCCCTAACCCTAACCCTGACCCTAACCCTGACCCTGAGTCCCTGAGCCCTGGTTCTCCTGAGTCCCTGACCCTGGTCCTGACCCTGACCCCTGACCCTGACCCTGGTCCTGGTCCTGACCCTAATCCCTAGTCCTGACCCTGAGCCCTGATCCCTAACCCTAACCCTAACCCTG
>JAQIUQ010002259.1:22500-73738 GCA_030378365.1 Hybognathus amarus
ATTCCCTGACCCTGACCCTGACCCTAGACCCTAACCCTGGTCCCTAGACCCTGAGACCCCTGAGCCCTGACCCTGGTTCCTGACCCCTGAGTTCCCTAACCCCAACCCCCAACCCTGGTTCCTGAGCCCTGACCTAACCCCAACCTGACCCCAACCCTAACCCTGACCCTAACCTGACCCCTAACCCTGACCCCAACCCCAACCCTGAACCCTAACCCTAACCCACCTGAACCCTGAGCCCTGAGACCCTAACCCTAACCCCCAACCCCTAACCCTACGAACCCCAACCCTGCAGCCCTAACCCCAACCCTGAACCCCAACCCCATAACCCCAACCCTGTAACCCCGACCCTAAGTACCCCAACCCTGAGTTGGGGTTCCTAGGGTTGGGGTTACTAGGGTTGGGTTACTAGGGTTGGGGTTACTAGGGTTGGGGTTACGGGTTAGGGACTGGTTGGGGTTACTAGGGTTGGGGTTACTAGGGTTGGGGTTACTAGGGTTGGGGTTACTAGGGTTGGGGTTACTAGGGTTGGGGTTACTAGGGTTGGGGTTACTAGGGTTGGGGTTACTAGGGTTGGGGTTACTAGGGTTGGGGTTACTAGGGTTGGGGTTACTAGGGTTGGGGTTACTAGGGTTGGGGTTACTAGGGTTGGGGTTACTAGGGTTGGGGTTACTAGGGTTGGGGTTACTAGGGTTGGGGTTACTAGGGTTGGGGTTACTAGGGTTGGGGTTACTAGGGTTGGGGTTACTAGGGTTGGGGTTACTAGGGTTGGGGTTACTAGGGTTGGGGTTACTAGGGTTGGGGTTACTAGGGTTGGGGTTACTAGGGTTGGGGTTACTAGGGTTGGGGTTACTAGGGTTGGGGTTACTAGGGTTGGGGTTACTAGGGTTGGGGTTACTAGGGTTGGGGTTACTAGGGTTGGGGTTACTAGGGTTGGGTTACTAGGGTTGGGGTTACTAGGGTTGGGGTTACTAGGGTTGGGTTACTAGGGTTGGGGTTACTAGGGTTGGGGTTACTAGGGTTGGGGTTACTAGGGTTGGGGTTACTAGGGTTGGGGTTACTGAGGGTTGGGGTTACTAGGGTTGGGGTTACTAGGGTTGGGGTTACTAGGGTTGGGGTTACTAGGGTTGGGGTTACTAGGGTTGGGGTTACTAGGGTTGGGGTTACTAGGGTTGGGGTTACTAGGGTTGGGGTTACTAGGGTTGGGGTTACTAGGGTTGGGGTTACTTAGGGTTGGGGTTACTAGGGTTGGGGTTACTAGGGTTGGGGTTACTAGGGTTGGGGTTACTAGGGTTGGGGTTACTAGGGTTGGGGTTACTAGGGTTGGGGTTACTAGGGTTGGGGTTACTAGGGTTGGGGTTACTAGGGTTGGGGTTACTAGGGTTGGGGTTACTAGGGTTGGGGTTACTAGGGTTGGGGTTACTAGGGTTGGGTTACTAGGGTTGGGGTTACTAGGGTTGGGGTTACTAGGGTTGGGGTTACTAGGGTTGGGGTTACTAGGGTTGGGGTTACTAGGGTTGGGGTTACTAGGGTTGGGGTTACTAGGGTTGGGGTTACTAGGGTTGGGGTTACTAGGGTTGGGGTTACTAGGGTTGGGGTTACTAGGGTTGGGGTTACTAGGGTTGGGGTTACTAGGGTTGGGGTTACTAGGGTTGGGGTTACTAGGGTTGGGGTTACTAGGGTTGGGGTTACTAGGGTTGGGGTTACTAGGGTTGGGGTTACTAGGGTTGGGGTTACTAGGGTTGGGGTTACTAGGGTTGGGGTTACTAGGGTTGGGGTTACTAGGGTTGGGGTTACTAGGGTTGGGTTACTAGGGTTGGGGTTACTAGGGTTGGGGTTACTAGGGTTGGGGTTACTAGGGTTGGGGTTACTAGGGTTGGGGTTACTAGGGTTGGGGTTACTAGGGTTGGGGTTACTAGGGTTGGGGTTACTAGGGTTGGGGTTACTAGGGTTGGGGTTACTAGGGTTGGGGTTACTAGGGTTGGGGTTACTAGGGTTGGGGTTACTAGGGTTGGGGTTACTAGGGTTGGGGTTACTAGGGTTGGGGTTACTAGGGTTGGGGTTACTAGGGTTGGGGTTACTAGGGTTGGGGTTACTAGGGTTGGGGTTACTAGGGTTGGGGTTACTAGGGTTGGGGTTACTAGGGTTGGGGTTACTAGGGTTGGGGTTACTAGGGTTGGGGTTACTAGGGTTGGGGTTACTAGGGTTGGGGTTACTAGGGTTGGGGTTACTAGGGTTGGGGTTACTAGGGTTGGGGTTACTAGGGTTGGGGTTACTAGGGTTGGGGTTACTAGGGTTGGGGTTACTAGGGTTGGGGTTACTAGGGTTGGGTTACTAGGGTTGGGGTTACTAGGGTTGGGGTTACTAGGGTTGGGGTTACTAGGGTTGGGGTTACTAGGGTTGGGGTTACTAGGGTTGGGGTTACTAGGGTTGGGGTTACTAGGGTTGGGGTTACTAGGGTTGGGGTTACTAGGGTTGGGGTTACTAGGGTTGGGGTTACTAGGGTTGGGGTTACTAGGGTTGGGGTTACTAGGGTTGGGGTTACTAGGGTTGGGGTTACTAGGGTTGGGGTTACTAGGGTTGGGGTTACTAGGGTTGGGGTTACTAGGGTTGGGGTTACTAGGGTTGGGGTTACTAGGGTTGGGGTTACTAGGGTTGGGGTTACTAGGGTTGGGGTTACTAGGGTTGGGGTTACTAGGGTTGGGGTTACTAGGGTTGGGGTTACTAGGGTTGGGGTTACTAGGGTTGGGGTTACTAGGGTTGGGGTTACTAGGGTTGGGGTTACTAGGGTTGGGGTTACTAGGGTTGGGGTTACTAGGGTTGGGGTTACTAGGGTTGGGGTTACTAGGGTTGGGGTTACTAGGGTTGGGGTTACTAGGGTTGGGGTTACTAGGGTTGGGGTTACTAGGGTTGGGGTTACTAGGGTTGGGGTTACTAGGGTTGGGGTTACTAGGGTTGGGGTTACTAGGGTTGGGGTTACTAGGGTTGGGGTTACTAGGGTTGGGGTTACTAGGGTTGGGGTTACTAGGGTTGGGGTTACTAGGGTTGGGGTTACTAGGGTTGGGGTTACTAGGGTTGGGGTTACTAGGGTTGGGGTTACTAGGGTTGGGGTTACTAGGGTTGGGGTTACTAGGGTTGGGGTTACTAGGGTTGGGGTTACTAGGGTTGGGGTTACTAGGGTTGGGGTTACTAGGGTTGGGGTTACTAGGGTTGGGGTTACTAGGGTTGGGGTTACTAGGGTTGGGGTTACTAGGGTTGGGTTACTAGGGTTGGGGTTACTAGGGTTGGGGTTACTAGGGTTGGGGTTACTAGGGTTGGGGTTACTAGGTTGGGTTACTAGGGTTGGGGTTACTAGGGTTGGGGTTACTAGGGTTGGGGTTACTAGGGTTGGGGTTACTAGGGTTGGGTTACTAGGGTTGGGGTTACTAGGGTTGGGGTTACTTAGGGTTAGGGTTACTCAGGGGTTAGGGGTTACGAGGGTCAGGGTTATGTAGGGGTTAGGGTGATGAGGGTTAGGGTTACTGAGGGTTAGGGTTACTTAGGGTTAAGGGTTACTTAGGGTTAGGGTTATGTAGGGTTAGGGTTATGAGGGTTAGGGTTATGAGGGTTAGGGTTATGAGGGTTAGGGTTACTAGGGTTAGGGTTATGAGGGTTAGGGTTACTGAGGGTTAGGGTTACTAGGGTTGGGTTACTGGGTCGGGGTTATAGGGTTGGGTTACTGGGGTTCGGGTTACTGGGGTTGGGTTAGCTGGGGTTGGGGTTACTAGGGTTAGGGTTACTAGGGTTCGGGTTACTGGGTAGGGTTACTGGTAGGGTTACTGGGTTGGGGTTACTGGGTTCAGGGTTACTAGGGTTGGGTTACTAGGGTTGGGTTACTGGGTTAGGGTTACTAGGGGTTAGGGTTACTAGGGTTGGGGTTACTAGGGTTAGGGTTACTAGGGTTAGGGTTACTAGGGTTAGGGTTACTAGGGTTAGGGTTACTAGGGTTAGGGTTACTAGGGTTAGGGTTACTAGGGTTAGGGTTACTGAGGGTATGAGGGTTACTAGGGTTAGGGTTACTAGGGTTAGGGTTACTAGGGTTAGGGTTACTGGGTTGGGGTTACTGGGGTCAGGGGTTACTGGGTAGGGTCATGGGTCAGGCTGATGGGTCCAGGGTTACTGGGTTAGGGTTACTGGGGTTGGGGTTACTGGGGTTCAGGGTTACTAAGGGTTCAGGTTACTGGGTTCAGGGTTACTGGGTTAGGGTTACTAGGGTTCAGGGTTACTGGGTTCAGGGTTACTGGGGTTCAGGGTTACTGGGGTCAGGGTTATGGGTACGGTTACTAGGGTTCAGGGTTACTGGGATTCAGGTTACTGGGTTAGGGTTACTAGGGTCAGGGTTACTGGGTAGGGTTACTGGGGTCAGGGTTGCTGGGGTCAGGGTTCCTGGGGTTAGGGTTACTAGGGGTCAGGGTTACTGGGTTAGGGTTACTGGGTAGGTTTATGGGTAAGGTTTCTGCGGGTTAGGTTACTGGGGTAGGTTTACTGGGTTAGGGTGGGGTCAGGGTTACTGGGTTCGGGTTACTGGGTTCGGGTTACTGGGTTAGGGTTACTGGGTCAGGGTTACTAGGGTTAGGGTTACTGGGGTTAGGGTTACTGGGTTAGGGTTACTGGGTTCAGGTTACTGGGTTACGGGTTACTGGGTTCAGGGTTACTAGGGTTCGGGTTACTGGGGTTAGGGTTACTAGGGTTAGGGTTACTGGGTCAGGGTTACTGGGGTTAGGGTTACTGGGTTCAGGGTTACTGGGGTTAGGGTTACTAGGGTTAGGGTTACTGGGTTCAGGTTACTGGGTTAGGGTTACTGGGTTAGGGTTACTGGGTTAGGGTTACTAGGGTTAGGGTTACTAGGGTTAGGGTTACTGGGTCAGGGTTACTAGGGTTAGGGTTACTGGGTTAGGGTTATAGGGTTCAGGGTTACTAGGGTTAGGGTTACTGGGGTTAGGGTTACTGGGGTAGGGGTTACTAGGATTAGGGTCTACTGGGGTCAGGGTTACTGGGGTCAGGGTTACTGGGTTCGGGTTACTGGGGTCAGGGTTACGGGTACGGGTTATGGATTCAGGGTACTGGGTTCAGGGTTACTGGGTTACGGGTTACTGGGTTAGGGTTACTGGGTTACGGGTTACTGGGTTAGGGGTTACTGGGTTAGGGTTGCTGGGTTAGGGTTACTAGGGTTCGGGTTACTGGGTCAGGGTTACTGGGGTACGGCGTTACTGGGTTAGGGTTACTGGGTCCGGGTTACTGGGGTCAGGGTTACTGGGTACAGGGTTACTGGGGTTAGGGTTTCTGGGGTCAGGGTTACTGGGGTCAGGGTTACTGGGTTAGGGTTACTGGGGTCAGGGTTACTGGGGTCAGGGTTACTGGGTTCAGGGTTACTAGGGTTCAGGGTTAGTAGGGTTAGGGTTACTAGGGTTACAGGGTTACTGGGGTTAGGGTTACTGGGTTCAGGGTTACTAGGGTTAGGGTTACTAGGGTTAGGGTTACTAGGGTTAGGGTTACTAGGGTTAGGGTTACTAGGGTTAGGGTTACTAGGGTTAGGGTTACTAGGGTTAGGGTTACTAGGGTTAGGGTTACTAGGGTTAGGGTTACTAGGGTTAGGGTTACTAGGGTTAGGGTTACTAGGGTTAGGGTTACTAGGGTTAGGGTTACTAGGGTTAGGGTTACTAGGGTTAGGGTTACTAGGGTTAGGGTTACTAGGGTTAGGGTTACTAGGGTTAGGGTTACTAGGGTTAGGGTTACTAGGGTTAGGGTTACTAGGGTTAGGGTTACTAGGGTTAGGGTTACTAGGGTTAGGGTTACTAGGGTTAGGGTTACTGAGGGTTAGGGTTACTAGGGTTAGGGTTACTAGGGTTAGGGTTACTAGGGTTAGGGTTACTAGGGTTAGGGTTACTAGGGTTAGGGTTACTAGGGTTAGGGTTACTGAGGGTTAGAACCTCTTAAGCCTCTAAAAAAAGGCTCAGGGAAAATGCAAAGACAAGAGCAGTGATAATTCAAATGCAAAGAAAAGAGATCAAAATACAAAGATGGGGAAAAAATAAATAAATGCACAAATACAAAAAAAGGGGCATTGAGACCACGATAAGGAAATAAGTGCAGAGACTAAATTTGTAATACCCTTTAAATTATCAAATGCCACAAGGAATAAATATGTAAAAATCATCACTACAACAGGCACAAAAGGGACTTCACTGGCAGAGGCATAAAAGGCAAACAGCAGAAATACAAACACTAAAGGGGAATAGGAATGCAAAAGGAAGAATAATCACACATGTAGCTTTTATGCTTGTGAACTTTATTTTGTTCTGTCTTAGAATAGGTTAGACAAGACCATAAAGGGCACAGAACAAGAAGTTTCAATAGAAGTTAGTAAATAAAATACTGTAAAAAAGGGGAAAAAAGACAAAGATCAATTGAAATGGAGGGTATAAAAAAATACTTAAATTCAAAACAAGGTTAAACAATACAAAGTAGCAAAAATAAGTAAAGTAGACAAAGCTGCTTTAATGCTTTAGTATTCTATTTTTTTAAAGCGGTTAAGAATGGCAGAGCAAAAAAAGTCAATTGAATTTACTGTGCGACAATGATTTTGTATTTATGCTGTTGATTGACTTGTATTAATATCTATACAAAAGTGTCAAAAAAGGAGCATGATATTGAAAGTACACTTAAACAGGAATACAAAACTATACAAAGTGAAACCACAAAAAAAGTTGAAAGTATTATGAACAAAGAAGCAAAGGAGGATGTAGAGCCAAAACACAATCGATAAAAGGATAGGGGGACCTTTGGTGAATGAGCCAGTTACAACTCAGTGGACAGCCAACTCAGATGTAGCCATTAGAGATGGGGACCTGGGCAGAGACAAGACCACTACACTGCAGGGCAGTAACTGCCCATGGAGGACCTGACAGGTTGACAGAGTGAAAGTTAAGTCCGGGGCTTGGCACAGACAGATTACCAGCTCCACCATGTTGATGCTCTGAGGCCAAAGGCGGACTCAAGGTGCAAAGGGTAAAATTAAGGATGAACCAAAGGGCTGAAAGTAGCCAACAAACACAGGCTGCATTAACTAGATGACACAGGTAGAGGAGGGGGAGGAGGAGGCAGCAGCAGCAGCATCAATGAGAGGCTTAGTGCTGAGTGTGAAGAACCTTAGACTGGACTGTCTAAACAGCTGGAGGGACCAGCCAACACAGGATAGTTTTGAAAATGCAAAAAAAAGGGTTAGGATTCACAAATGGGGTGTTCCAAATTACACAAAGTGGCATATGGGCACAAGTAAAAATCATAGAAAATCACGAGTAGAAACAGGTTAACAAAAGGCTTTAAAAAAACAGAACATGGAAACAAATATGGACCATAACCCAAGTAAAAAAAAGAAATTAAAATGAAACAAACAAATCAAGTGCAACAAAATACAAAAAAGTAAGTTTACAACTTCAATACAAATCTTTACAATATAAGAAAGGCAAATAATGGCATAAAAAGCAGAAACAAAATGTTAGAAACCAGTGAAAGATAACTTAAAAAATGGCTTAAAAACGTTAAAAAACAAAAATAAAAACCTAAATATGCCATAAATGCAAAGAGACAAAATGGTCATAAAATAGAAAGGGATAATAAAAAAGGACCAAGACAAACTTGATCTTAAATGGAACAAGAGGCGAAACCATAAATACAAAAATTACATTTAGTCAAATATAAATAAAAACAAAAAAACTGAAAAAAGAAATTGTCTTTGTGAGTGGGATACACCCCTATATATTGTAGCTTAAGTAACTTTGATTTGCACCTGCAGTTGATAGACTGAGGTGAAGGGTTAATCAACCCTGGACAAGTCAAACACAAGTCAAGATCCACAAGTCAAAGACAAGTCCCACCCACCCAATTCCAATGGTTGAACACTGAAAGAAAGTTCTCCACATTAACAGAAGTTAATGAAAATGTATTAATTACACCATGAACCCAATAGCCATGCCATCAGGGGAAGAACAAAATTCAAACAGACTGAATGAAATCGCAGCATCAAATACAAATGACCACAACAACAGTGAAGAATCAAAGCAGAAAATGGGCATGATAAGACAGCCACTAATGCTAACATACAAAAGACAGTCAGACAATAAAAACAAGTGCATAAATACACAAAAAGTAAAGACAAACCAATTGATGCAGTTCCTTTCAATACAAAATAGGGACATAGGAATGGGCATAAAATAGGCTTTACCCTGTTTTAATGTCTTCCATCTTTTATTAATGCTCCTTGTCTTAGTCAATGGGACAGAACACTTTTAGAAAAATAAATCATAAACAAAAAAATAGGCTTAGGGAAAAAAAGGCAAAGACAAGAGAAAGGAATGAAATAAATACAAAAGATGGGAAAATGCACGAATACAAAAAGGGCCATTGTGACAATAGAAAAAGATATCTTAAATACATGAGGTAAAGGCATAAATACAACAGCAGCAGTTTCAGGAATATGGTGTTTATGAAGCTGTATAAGTAAGTTGCTTTGTACAAGTATAACTAATAAAATGCATTAATGTAGTTAAGATTTGCACTGACTGCTGAGAAGGAACATGGCATTCTTATACGTGCTCTCTCTCTCTCTAACATTTAAGAAGTTGGAGATATTTAATTTCAGACCACAAAAAATGCAAGACTTAAAAAAAATATGCATTAACTGTACTGTAATTTTAATGCTTTGTATTTTTGTTTTTTGTTTCAAACACATTTGTCAATAATTTTCTTCTATACATAAGGGAATACAACAGGCAATGTAATGCATTCAATCAACAGCATAGAATACAAAACATTGACATCTATACAAAAGGGAAAAAAGGAGCCTGAAGCAACAGAAATTCAAAACTGTACAAAGTGAAACCACAAAAAGTTGAAAACAGAATGAATAAAAGGGGCAAAGGAGGATGAGTGCATGGCACACTCAATGTGGAGCTGGAGAGTGGTGTGACAATGGCAGGTGTTGAAAAACAACTCAGATGGAGCCATTAGAGATGGGGACCTGAGGCAGAGCCAAAGAAACAGGGCAAGACCACTGCAGGGTAGAGTACTATAGAACCATAGGGGTGGAGGGACAAAGCGAGGCCCCAAAACAGCTTGAGGGATAACTGCCCATGGTGGAGCTGGTAATCTGGAAGCCAAAGGCAGACCCAAAGTGCAAGGGGTGAGCAATGAAGGATGAGCCAAAGGGCTGAAAGGACCCAGCGGACACAGGCCCCATTAACTAGATGACATGGGTAGAGAAGGTGAGGAAAAGAATCAATGAGAGGCTTCATGCTGAGTGGGAAGGACAGACTGGACTGGACTGGCCTGTCTAAACATCTAGAGGGACCAGCCAACACAGGATAATGGGAACACTAAAGTACTGGTCAGTTTTATAATCTGTTTTGGTTTAAAGTAATTTTGAAAGTTTTAAAAAAGGGTTAGGATTTACAAATAGGGTATTACAAATTACACAAAGTGGCATATGGGCACAAGTACAATCATAAAAGGGTTATAACAAAATGTTAAGGATTTAAAAACAGGTTATGGTCCATATTTCTGTTTCCATATTCTGTGTACAAAAAGCTTAATCTTAGCTTAAGGGACTTTGATATGCACTTGAAGTTGATGTAGACTGTTGGGGTGAAGGGTTGAATCAACCCACTCACTCAAGATTCACATAAGTCCCACCCAAGTCCAAAGGATGAACAAGAAAGTTCCACATTTCCAGAAGTTCATGAAAATGAATGATTTTTTTTCTCCCACTTGCTGATTGGATGGCTATCAGGGTTAACTTGGTAATTCAAACAGGTTGAATGAAATCATACCATCAAGCACAAATAAAAATGGGCACAAGAGCATAGAGAAGAAATCACAAAGCAGAAAAAGAGCCTAGTAAGACAGCCACTAATGCTAACATCCAGAAGGCAGTCAAGAAAAAAAACATAAATATACAAAATCCACACAGTAAAGACAAAACATTTTATGCAGTACATTTCAATACAAACTACTCACACAAGTCAAGAACCACACAAGTCAAACAAAAGTCAAGACCCCACAAGTCAAACAAGTCAAGACCCACACAAGTCAAACAAAAGTCAGACCAGCACAAGTCAAACAAGTCAGGATCCACACAAGTCAAACAAAAGTCAAGACCCACAAGTCAAACACAAGTCAAGACCCACACAAGTCAGGACCCGCACAAGTCAAAAACAGGTCAAGACTCACACAGTCAAACACAAGTCAAGACCCGCACAAGTCAAACAAGTCAGGATCCACACAAGTCACACAAGTCAAACACAAGTCAGGACCCGCACAAGTCACACAAGTCAGGATTCACACAAGACAAACAAAGTCAAGACCCACACAAGTCAAACACAAGTCAGGACCCGCACAAGTCACACAGGTCAAGACTCACAAGTCAAACACAAGTCAAGACCCGCACCACTCAAACACAAGTCAAGACACACACCAGTCAAACAAGTCAGGATCCACACAAGTCAAACACAAGTCAGGACCCGCACAAGTCACACAGGTCAAGACTCACAAGTCAAACACAAGTCAAGACCCGCACAAGTCACACAAGTCAGGATCCACACAAGTCAAGACCCCCACAAGTCAAACACAAGTCAAGACCCCCACAAGTCAAACACAAGTCAAGACCCCCACAAGTCAAACACAAGTCAAGACCCCCACAAGACACGCACCAGTCAAACAAGTCAGGATCCACACAAGTCAAACACAAGTCAGGACCCGCACAAGTCAAACAAGTCAGGATCCACACAAGACAAACAAGTCAAGACCCACACAAGTCAAACACAAGTCAGGACCCACACAAGTCACAGAGGTCAAGACTCACAAGTCAAGACCCGCACCAGTCAAACACAAGTCAAGACACGCACCAGTCAAACAAGTCAGGATCCACACAAGTCAGGACCTGCACAAGTCAAACAAGTCAGGATCCACACAAGACAAACAAGTCAAGACCCGCACAAGTCACACAGGTCAAGACTCACAGTCAAACACAAGTCAAGACCCCCACAAGTCAAACAAGTCAGGATCCACAAAAGACAAGACCCACACAAGTCAAACACACAAGTCAAGACCCACACAAGTCAGGACCCGCACAAGTCAAAAACAGGTCAAGACTCACACAAGTCAAACACAAGTCAAGACCCGCACAAGTCAAACAAGTCAGGATCCACACAAGTCACACAAGTCAAACACAAGTCAGGACCCGCACAAGTCAAACAAGTCAGGATTCACACAAGACAAACAAGTCAAGACCCACACAAGTCAAACACAAGTCAGGACCCGCACAAGTCACACAGGTCAAGACTCACAAGTCAAACACAAGTCAAGACCCGCACCACTCAAACACAAGTCAAGACACACACCAGTCAAACAAGTCAGGATCCACACAAGTCAAACACAAGTCAGGACCCGCACAAGTCACACAGGTCAAGACTCACAAGTCAAACACAAGTCAAGACCCACACAAGTCAAACACAAGTCAGGACCCGCACAAGTCACACAAGTCAAGACCCCCACAAGTCAAACACAAGTCAAGACCCCCACAAGTCAAACACAAGTCAAGACCCCCACAAGACACGCACCAGTCAAACAAGTCAGGATCCACACAAGTCAAACACAAGTCAGGACCCGCACAAGTCAAACAAGTCAGGATCCACACAAGACAAACAAGTCAAGACCCGCACAAGTCACACAGGTCAAGACCACAAGTCAAACACAAGTCAAGACCCACACAAGTCAAACAAGTCAGGATCCACAAAAGACAAGACCCACACAAGTCAAACACAAGTCAGGACCCGCACAAGACACAGGTCAAGACCCACACAAGTCAGGACCCGCACAAGTCAAAACCCACACAAGTCAAACACAAGTCAGGACCCGCACAAGTCAAACACAAGTCAGGACCCGCACAAGTCAAACACAAGTCAGGACCCGCACAAGTCAAACACAAGTCAGGACCCGCACAAGTCAAACACAAGTCAGGACCCGCACAAGTCAAACACAAGTCAAGACCCCCACAAGTCAGGACCCACACAAGTCACACAGGTCAAGACTCACAAGTTAAACACAAGTCAAGACCCACACAATTCAAACACAAGTCAAGACCCGCACGAGTCAAACACAAGTCAAGACCCGCACCAGTCAATACAAGTCAGGACCCCCACAAGTCAAACACAAGTCAGGACCCGCACAAGTCAAACACAAGTCAGGACCCCCACAAGTCAAACACAAGTCAGGACCCCCACAAGTCAAACACAAGTCAAGACCCCCACAAGTCAAACACAAGTCAAGACCCACACAAGTCAAACACAAGTCAAGACCCGCACCAGTCAAACACAAGTCAAGACACGCACCAGTCAAACAAGTCAGGATCCACACAAGTCAAACACAAGTCAGGACCCGCACAAGTCAAACAAGTCAGGATCCACACAAGACAAACAAGTCAAGACCCACACAAGTCAAACACAAGTCAGGACCCACACAAGTCACAGAGGTCAAGACTCACAAGTCAAGACCCACACAAGTCAAACACAAGTCAAGACCACGCACCAGTCAAACAAGTCAGGATCCACACAAGTCAGGACCTGCACAAGTCAAACAAGTCAGGATCCACACAAGACAAACAAGTCAAGACCCGCACAAGTCACACAGGTCAAGACTCACAAGTCAAACACAAGTCAAGACCCCCACAAGTCAAACAAGTCAGGATCCACAAAAGACAAGACCCACACAAGTCAAACACAAGTCAGGACCCGCACAAGTCAGGACCCGCACAAGTCAAAACCCGCACAAGTCAAACACAAGTCAGGACCCGCACAAGTCAAACACAAGTCAGGACCCGCACAAGTCAAACACAAGTCAAGACCCACAGTCAAACAAGTCAGGACACGCACAAGTCAAACACAAGTCAGGACCCGCACAAGTCAAACACAAGTCAGGACCCGCACAAGTCAAACACAAGTCAGGACCCGCACAAGTCAAACACAAGTCAAGACCCCCACAAGTCAAACACAAGTCAAGACCCCCACAAGTCAAACACAAGTCAAGAGCCCCCACAAGTCAAACACAAGTCAAGACCCACACAAGTCAAACACAAGTCAAGACCCCCACAAGTCAAACACAAGTCAAGACCCCCACAAGTCAAACACAAGTCAAGACCCGCACAAGTCAAACACAAGTCAAGACCCCCACAAGTCAAACACAAGTCAGGACCCCCACAAGTCAAACACAAGTCAGGACCCCCACAAGTCAAACACAAGTCAAGACCCGCACAAGTCAAACACAAGTCAGGACCCCCACAAGTCAAACACAAGTCAAGACCCCCACAAGTCAAACACAAGTCAAGACCCACACAAGTCAAACACAAGTCAAGACCCGCACCAGTCAAACACAAGTCAGGACCCGCACAAGTCAAAACAAGTCAGGATCCACACAAGACAAACAGGTCAGGACAAGCACAAGTCACACAGGTCAAGACCCGCACAAGTCAAACACAAGTCAGGACCCCCACAAGTCAAACACAAGTCAAGACCCCCACAAGTCAAACACAAGTCAAGACCCACACAATTCAAACACAAGACAAGACCCGCACCAGTCAAACACAAGTCAAGACACGCACCAGTCAAAACAAGTCAGGATCCGCACAAGTCAAACACAAGTCAGGACCCGCACAAGTCAAACAAGTCAGGATCCACACAAGACAAACAGGTCAAGACCCGCACAAGTCACACAGGTCAAGACCCGCACAAGTCAAACACAAGTCAGGACCCCCACAAGTCAAACACAAGTCAAGACCCCCACAAGTCAAACACAAGTCAAGACCCACACAAGTCAAACACAAGTCAAGACCCGCACCAGTCAAACACAAGTCAGGACCGCACAAGTCAAACACAAGTCAAACACAAGTCAAGACCCCCACAAGTCAAACACAGGTCAAGACCCCCACAAGTCAAACACAAGTCAAGACCCCCACAAGTCAAACACAAGTCAAGACCCCCACAAGTCAAACACAAGTCAAGACCCCCACAAGTCAAACACAAGTCAAGACCCCCACAAGTCAAACACAAGTCAAGACCCCCACAAGTCAAACACAAGTCAAGACCCCCACAAGTCAAACACAAGTCAAGACCCCCACAAGTCAAACACAAGTCAAGACCCCCACAAGTCAAACACAAGTCAAGACCCCCACAAGTCAAACACAAGTCAAGACCCCCACAAGTCAAACACAAGTCAAGACCCCCACAAGTCAAACACAAGTCAAGACCCCCACAAGTCAAACACAAGTCAAGACCCCCACAAGTCAAACACAAGTCAAGACCCCCACAAGTCAAACACAAGTCAAGACCCCCACAAGTCAAACACAAGTCAAGACCCCCACAAGTCAAACACAAGTCAAGACCCCCACAAGTCAAACACAAGTCAAGACCCCCACAAGTCAAACACAAGTCAAGACCCCCACAAGTCAAACACAAGTCAAGACCCCCACAAGTCAAACACAAGTCAAGACCCACACAAGTCAAAACATCCCCACACAAGTCAAACACAAGTCAAGACCCCCACAAGTCAAACACAAGTCAAGACCCCCACAAGTCAAACACAAGTCAAGACCCACACAAGTCAAACACAAGTCAAGACCCCCACAAGTCAAACACAAGTCAAGACCCGCACAAGTCACACAGGTCAAGAGCTCACAAGTCAAACACAAGTCAAGACCCCCACAAGTCAAACAAGTCAGGATCCACACAAGACAAACAAAAGTCAAGACCCACACAAGTCAAGACCCGCACAAGTCAAACACAAGTCAAGACCCGCACAAGTCAAACACAAGTCAAAGACCCGGCACAAGTCAAAACACAAAGTCAAGACCCGGACAAGTCAAACACAAGTCAAGACCCGCACAAGTCAAACAAGTCAGGACCCGCACAAGTCAAACACAAGTCAAGACCCGGACAAGTCAAACACAAGTCAGGACCCGCACAAGTCAAGACCCGCACAAGTCAATACCCACACAAGTCAAGACCCGCACAAGTCAATACCCACACAAGTCAAGACCCGCACAAGTCAAACACAAGTCAAGACCCTCACAAGTCAAACACAAGTCAAGACCCACACAAGTCAAACACAAGTCAAGACCCGCACAAGTCAAACACAAGTCAGGACCCGCACAAGTCAAGACCCACACAATTCAAACACAAGTCAAGACCCACACAAGTCAAACACAAGTCAAGACCCACACAAGTCGAACACAAGTCAAGACCCACACCAGTCTAACACAAGTCAGGACCCGCACAAGTCAAACAAGTCAGTATCCACACAAGTCAAGACCCACACAATTCAAATACAAGTCAAGACCCACACAAGTCAAACACAAGTCAAGACCCACACCAGTCAAACACAAGCTCAAGACCCACACCAGTCAAACACAAGTCAAGACACGCACAAGTCAAACAAGCTCAGGATCCACACAAGTCAAGACCCACACAAGTCAAACAAGTCAGGATCCACACAAGACAAACAAGTCAAGACCCGCACAAGTCAAAAACAAAGTCAAGACCCGCACAAGTCAAAAACAAGTCAAGACCCGCACAAGTCAAAAACAAGTCAAGACCCGCACAAGCTCAAACAAGTCAGGATCCACACAAGTCAAGACCCACACAAGTCAAGACCCGCACAAGTCAAACACAAGTCAAGACCCTCACAAGTCACACAAAACTTCGCCCAATGCTGACTTTCCCTGATGCGGAAAAACTTGTCCATGCCTTTGTTTCCTCCAGGCTGGACTATTGCAATGCACTACTGAATCGGTATCCCAAGCAAGAACATCAAGCAACTGCAATACATACAGAACTGTGCAGCTAGGATCCTGATGGGCTTGCGGAAGTACCACCACATCACACCCATCCTTAAATCGCTCCACTGGCTTCCTGTCCAGTACAGGATTGAATACAAAGTTTCCCTTCTGTCACATCAGTGCCTCCATGGCACTGCACCACCATATCTCAAACAACTCATCACCCCCCTTTCCTTATGTGCATTTCCCACTGAGTGCTGAATTGTTGAGATGAAGTGATGTGATGCACTGTTTGCTGTGTGAACCTAAACCCCTGGATGTCCATTTCCTACCTGAATTTATCACATTCTGACTGCATAAGAAGAGGCTAACACTGTTGTACTCCACAGACCGTTGAGTGTATTTATCTGGCGGCACCACTGTGAAGCGATACACATAGTGAACGCTTAACCGACTGCTTTGCAGTGAAACCTCCAGCTGCAAGTTCTCTGTCTTTCACTTAAAGAAGAGGATTACGTACCTGTATGCTCACCTGTCTGCTTTGCAGTGAAGTTCCCCCATTGTAAGCTCTGTGTCTGTTGGCCCTGCAAGTGAATTCAATTCAATTAAAGTTTATTTGTATAGCGCTTTTCACAATACTCGTTTCAAAGCAGCTTTACAGAAAGTGCATTACAGAAAAGTACATGAAAAAATACAATTAGTTAATCATGTAATATTAAGGTCATAACATATCACCCGCATTGAGTTCTCTCTCACAGGCGTCGAGTCGGCTCTTCACAGGTGTTGAGTCATCTCTTCACAGGCATTTAGTCTTCTCATCGCAGGTGTTGGGGCATCTGAAGTCTCAATGAGAGGCTGGATACAAACTGGAGCTGACAAACGCCATTTTCTCGGGACAAGCATCCAGAGATAACAGCAGAAAACAGAAATAATTAGCATAGCTGATGTTCATAATGATTTCCATTACACAGGAGTAGATGTTAAAAACAACAATCTCACAAACTCAACTCTCCACAACTCAAACTCTCCGCAACCCAACCATACGAGCCAACCCGTTTGACTAAGGTTGTCAAGCCCCACTGTCACGGTAATGCGTTTCAGTGGCAACGGTTCCGTATGGCATACAAACTATCGCAAACACACAATATATGCCCAACCACCCATAATTCACACAATACACACAGGAAAGGAATGCCTGTAAATACTATGCAACCTATAAAAGTAACCTACAGACTCTAAGTTTTATAGTATTAAATGCATTCGATCTGATTCAGATGAATAAAAGGTAAGCAGTATGTGAATGCTTGGCTAAAGAGATGCGTCTTTAGTCTAGTTTTAAACTGTGACAGCGAGTCAGAGCTTCGAACCATATCGGGAAGGCTATTCCAGAGTTTGAGTGTAAAGAATTTAAGTTTGAACCTAACTTTTATTTCTGGAATATTTACATTAATAAATAACTAATGCTAATTACAAGTAATTGTCTAGCAGTGTTGTTGAACAAATTAAGTACCATTCCAATGCTTATGATTTAGGGCAGATTTGACTTACTCAACCTAACCCGAGGATAATAAATAAGGGTAAAGGTGTTAAGATTAAAGCACACATCGTAAAACATGGCACCCATGTGGGGCTTTAACTGTTCAATTCTGGCCAGTAATTGAACAGTTAAGTGCCTGCTAAATAGCGTGTGCGTGGATATGCTTAAGGATTAGAAATGTATTTTCTTTTTTTTTTTCTTTTATAAAGATAAAAGATAAAATCATCAAATAGAAGACTAGAGAAACTTAGTGGAAAAAAAAATAATCTAGAAAAGATTATTTAAAGAAGACCCAGAAAGAATTAGATGTGCACATAAGAAATAAGTTAAAGAGTGGAGGCTAAGCTATGGCAGCAAAAACCCAGGAAAAATCCAGCAAGACTTGTATACAAGCATATCCATGGGGTGATTCTCGTGTATTAGGATGGCAAAAGATAGCCTCACAGGCAGAGACATCAGTCCAAGAGATGGAACCAGGAGAAACATTCCTTTCAAAGGAGCGACTTTGACTTACTTGTCATCTGGTGTGTAACGTCTTGGAGATGTTGTCCGACAGAACAGCCGCTCCGATTCTGCTGGGGTTAAGGCCATCAGCACAATACAGCCTAGATCTCTCCCAGAACAGATTCAAATTATCTACAAAGAGCAGTTTCTGTTCATTACACAATGACATTAACCATTCATTTAGAGCAAATAATCTACTGAACCTTGCCTGTCCGTACGTGGGAAGCGGTCCAGACACGATGATCGTTGCTTCAGGCGATGTGTTGCGTACCGTCTCGATCAGGCTCCTGTAGTCCTTCAGAACCTCAGCCTAATGTTGTTTGCTCCCACAATGCAGCACAACAGCTCCAACGCACTCATCACCGTTCAGGATCTCAGGAACCTGTGCAGGGACATCAAGAACATGAGCACCAGGAAAGCAGTGAGCACACACCTTACCCTTACCTGAGGTAGACCGGACAGGAGACACGACCATGGAGGTGCCGATGATCACGGCGTCGTCGCGTTCCGACTCACGAAGAGGGGAGAAGCGGTTCCGGGTCGAGATCTCGAAGACCGGGAGGGGCGGCAGAGAGGTTCTAGCTCTGGTCCTGGCTCGTGTCTTCCGCTGTGTGATCCATGGTCCATGGTGTTGTGTCTGTGCCGGAGTGAATGAAGCCAGAGATTATCGCCTCCTCCTGGGCAGAGAAACACATGGAGTAGACGAAGTCGAGTCAAAGAGTAACCAACCACTGACTTGTGAGAATCGGCGGGTGATGTTTCAAGCGCTGACCGCCGATCCAGCAGCTCACAGCCCAAAGGCATCGAGTCGTCTCTCCACAGGCCTCACTAAAAAAGGAATACACAGTTTCAATATAATGTTCCACACTAAGCATATCAATTAAGTTTGAACAAAGACTGTGATTTGGACTTTGACTTACTAGTCATTAGGTGTGTAACGTCTTGGAGATGTTGTCCAACAGAACAGCCGCTCCGATTCTGCTGGGGTTAAGGCCATCATCACAATACAGCCTAGATCTCTCCCAGAACAGATTCAAATTATCTACAAAGAGCAGTTTCTGTTCATTACACAATGACATTAACCATTCATTTAGAGCAAATAATCTACTGAACCTTGCCTGTCCGTACGTGGGAAGCGGTCCAGACACGATGATCGTTGCTTCAGGCGATGTGTTGCGTACCGTCTCGATCAGGCTCCTGTAGTCCTTCAGAACCTCAGCCTAATGTTGTTTGCTCCCACAATGCAGCACAACAGCTCCAACGCACTCATCACCGTTCAGGATCTCGGGAACCTGTGCAGGGACATCAAGAACATGAGCACCAGGAAAGCAGTGAGCACACACCTTACCCTTACCTGAGGTAGACCGGACAGGAGACAGACCATGGAGGTGCCGATGATCACGGCGTCGTCGCGTTCCGACTCACGAAGAGGGGAGAAGCGGTTCCGGGTCGAGATCTCGAAGACCGGGAGGGGCGGCAGAGAGGTTCTAGCTCTGGTCCTGGCTCGTGTCTTCCGCTGTGTGATCCATGGTCCATGGTGTTGTGTCTGTGCCGGAGTGAATGAAGCCAGAGATTATCGCCTCCTCCTGGGCAGAGAAACACATGGAGTAGACGAAGTCAGAGTCAAAGAGTAACCAACCACTGACTTGTGAGAATCGGCGGGTGATGCTTCAAGCGCTGACCGCTGATACAGCAGCTCACAGCCACAGGCATCGAGTCGTCTCTCCACAGGCCTCACTAAATAAGGAATACACAGTTTCAATATAATGTTCCACACTAAGCATATCAATTAAGTTTGAACAAAGACTGTGATTTGGACTTTAACTTACTAGTCATTAGGTGTGTAACGTCTTGGAGATGTTGGCCGACAGAACAGCCGCTCCGATTCTGCTGGGGTTAAGGCCATCAGCACAATACAGCCTAGATCTCTCCCAGAACAGATTCAAATTATCTACAAAGAGCAGTTTCTGTTCATTACACAGTGACATTAACCATTCATTTAGAGCAAATAATCTACTGAACCTTGCCTGTCCGTACGTGGGAAGCAGTCCAGACACTATGATCGTTGCTTCAGGCGATGTATTGCGTACCGTCTCGATCAGGCTCCTGTAGTCCTTCAAAACCTCCGTCTGCCGCAACCTGCCGTCATGTCATTCGCTCCCGCGTGCAGTACAACAGCTCGGACAAACTGAACTCCATTTTTCTCGGGACAAGCGTCCCGAGATAATGGCAGAAAACAGATGGGAAATAATTAGCATAGCTGATGTTTATAATGATTTCCAATACACAGGAGTAGATGTTAAAAACCACAATCTCACAAAGTCTTGAGAAGTCATCTGAACAAATTGTAAGTACCATTCAAATGCTTATGATTTAGGGCAGATTTGACTAACTCAACCTAACGATAATAAATAAGGTTAAAGGTATGAAGATTAAAGCACACACCATAAAACATGGCGCCCAACATGGGGCTTTAACTGTTCAATTCTGGCCAGTAATTGAACAGTTAAGCGTCTGCTAAATAGCGTGTGCGTGGAGGTGCTTAAGGATTAGAAATTTTTTTTTTTTTTTAAACCTAACCCTCCAATTATTTACAAAGAGCAGTTTCTGTTCATTACACAATGACATTAACCATTAATTTAGTGCAAATAATCAACTGAACCTTTCCTGTCCTTATCTATACGTGGGAAGCGGTCCAGACCCGATGATCGTTGCTTCAGGCGATGTGTTGCGTAACGTCTCGAATCAGGCTCCTGTAGTCCTTCAGAACCTCAGCCTAATGTTGTTCGCTCCCACAATTTAGCACAACAGCTCCGACACACTCATCGCCATTCAGGATCTTGGGAACCTGTGCAGGGACATCAAGAACATGAGCACCAGGAAAGCAGTGAGCGCACACCTTACCCTTACCTGAGGTAGACCGGACAGGAGACAGACCATGGAGGTGCCGATCACGGCGTCGTCGCGTTCCGACTCACGAAGAGGGAGAAGCGGTTCTGGGTCGAGATCTCGAAGACCAGGAAGGGCGGCAGAGAGGTTCTAGCTCTGGTCCTGGCTCGTGTCTTCTGCTGTGTGATCCATGGTCCATGGTGTTGTCTGTGCCGGAGTGAATGAAGCCAGAGATTCTCGCGTCCTCCTGGGCAGAGAAACACATGGAGTAGACGAAGTCAGTCAAAGAGTAACCAACCACTGACTTGTGAGAATCGGCGGGTGATGTTTCAAGCGCTGACCGCCGATCCAGCAGCTCACAGCCCAAAGGCAGAGTCGTCTCTCCACAGGCCTCACTAAAAAAGGAATACACAGTTTCAATATAATGTTCCACACTAAGCATATCAATTAAGTTTGAACAAAGACTGTGATTTGGACTTTGACTTACTAGTCATTAGGTGTGTAACATCTTGGAGATGTTGTCCGACAGAACAGCCGCTCCGATTCTGCTGGGGTTAAGGCCATCATCACAATACAGCCTAGATCTCTCCCAGAACAGATTCAAATTATCTACAAAGAGCAGTTTCTGTTCATTACACAATGACATTAACCATTCATTTAGAGCAAATAATCTACTGAACCTTGCCTGTCCGTACGTGGGAAGCGGTCCAGACAAGATGATCGTTGCTTCATGCAATGTGTTGCGTACCGTCTCGATCAGGCTCCTGTAGTCCTTCAGAACCTCAGCCTAATGTTGTTTGCTCCCACAATGCAGCACAACAGCTCCAACGCACTCATCACCGTTCAGGCTCTCGGGAAACTGTGCAGGGACATCAAGAACATGAGCACCAGGAAAGCAGTTAGCACACACCTTACCCTTACCTGAGGTAGACCGGACAGGAGACCGACCATGGAGGTGCCGATGATCACGGCGTCGTCGCGTTCCGACTCACGAAGAGGGAGAAGCGGTTCCGGGTCGAGATCTCGAAGACCGGGAGGGGCGGCAGAGAGGTTCTAGCTCTGGTCCTGGCTCGTGTCTTCCGCTGTGTGATCCATGGTCCATGGTGTTGTGTCTGTGCTGGAGTGAATGAAGCCAGAGATTATCGCGTCCTCCTGGGCAGAGAAACACATGGAGTAGACGAAGTCAGAGTCAAAGAGTAACCAACCACTGACTTGTGAGAATCGGCGGGTGATGCTTCAAGCGCTGACCGCTGATACAGCAGCTCACAGGCATCGAGTCGTCTCTCCACAGGCCTCACTAAACAAGGAATACACAGTTTCAATATAATGTTCCACACTAAGCATATCAATTAAGTTTGAACAAAGACTGTGATTTGGACTTTAACTTACTAGTCATTAGGTGTGTAACGTCTTGGAGATGTTGGCCGACAGAACAGCCGCTCCGATTCTGCTGGGGTTAAGGCCATCAGCACAATACAGCCTAGATCTCTCCCAGAACAGATTCAAATTATCTACAAAGAGCCGTTTCTGTTCATTACACAGTGACATTAACCATTCATTTAGAGCAAATAATCTACTGAACCTTGCCTGTCCGTACGTGGGAAGCAGTCCAGACACTATGATCGTTGCTTCAGGCGATGTATTGCGTACCGTCTCGATCAGGCTCCTGTAGTCCTTCAAAACCTCAGTCTGCCGCAACCTGCCGTCATGTCATTCGCTCCCGCGTGCAGTACAACAGCTCGGACAAACTGAACTCCATTTTTCTCGGGACAAGCGTCCGAGATAATGGCAGAAAACAGATGGGAAATAATTAGCATAGCTGATGTTTATAATGATTTCCAATACACAGGAGTAGATGTTAAAACCACAATCTCACAAAGTCTTGAGAAGTAATCTGAACAAATTGTAAGTACCATTCAAATGCTTATGATTTAGGGCAGATTTGACTAACTCAACCTAACGATAATAAATAAGGTTAAAGGTATGAAGATTAAAGCACACACCATAAAACATGGCACCCAACATGGGGCTTTAACTGTTCAATTCTGGCCAGTAATTGAACAGTTAAGCGTCTGCTAAATAGCGTGTGCGTGGAGGTGCTTAAGGATTAGAAATTTATTTTCTTTTTTTTAAACCTTATCTATACGTGGGAAGCGGTCCAGACACGATGATCGTTGCTTCAGGCGATGTGTTGTGTAACGTCTCGAATCAGGCTCCTGTAGTCCTTCAGAACCTCAGCCTAATGTTGTTCGCTCCGACAATTCAGCACAACAGCTCCGACACACTCATCGCCATTCAGGATCTTGGGAACCTGTGCAGGGACATCAAGAACATGAGCACCAGGAAAGCAGTGAGCGCACACCTTACCCTTACCTGAGGTAGACCGGACAGGAGACAGACCATGGAGGTGCCGATCACGGCGTCGTCGCGTTCCGACTCACGAAGAGGGGAGAAGCGGTTCTGGGTCGAGATCTCGAAGACCAGGAAGGGCGGCAGAGAGGTTCTAGCTCTGGTCCTGGCTCGTGTCTTCCGCTGTGTGATCCATGGTCCATGGTGTTGTGTCTGTGCCGGAGTGAATGAAGCCAGAGATTATCGCGTCCTCCTGGGCAGAGAAACACATGGAGTAGACGAAGTCAGTCAAAGAGTAACCAACCACTGACTTGTGAGAATCGGCGGGTGATGTTTCAAGCGCTGACCGCCGATCCAGCAGCTCACAGCCCAAAGGCAGAGTCGTCTCTCCACAGGCCTCACTAAATAAGGAATACACAGTTTCAATATAATGTTCCACACTAAGCATATCAATTAAGTTTGAACAAAGACTGTGATTTGGACTTTGACTTACTAGTCATTAGGTGTGTAACGTCTTGGAGATGTTGTCCGACAGAACAGCCGCTCCGATTCTGCTGGGGTTAAGGCCATCAGCACAATACAGCCTAGATCTCTCCCAGAACAGATTCAAATTATCTACAAAGAGCAGTTTCTGTTCATTACACAATGACATTAACCATTCATTTAGAGCAAATAATCTACTGAACCTTGCCTGTCCGTACGTGGGAAGCGGTCCAGACACGATGATCGTTGCTTCAGGCGATGTGTTGGCGTACCGTCTCGATCAGGCTCCTGTAGTCCTTCAGAACCTCAGCCTAATGTTGTTTGCTCCCACAATGCAGCACAACAGCTCCAACGCACTCATCACCGTTCAGGATCTCGGGAACCTGTGCAGGGACATCAAGAACATGAGCACCAGGAAAGCAGTGAGCACACACCTTACCCTTACCTGAGGTAGACCGGACAGGAGACCGACCATGGAGGTGCCGATGATCACGGCGTCGTCGCGTTCCGACTCACGAAGAGGGGAGAAGCGGTTCCGGGTCGAGATCTCGAAGACCGGGAGGGGCGGCAGAGAGGTTCTAGCTCTGGTCCTGGCTCGTGTCTTCCGCTGTGTGATCCATGGTCCATGGTGTTGTGTCTGTGCCGGAGTGAATGAAGCCAGAGATTATCGCGTCCTCCTGGGCAGAGAAACACATGGAGTAGACGAAGTCAGTCAAAGAGTAACCAACCACTGACTTGTGAGAATCGGCAGGTGATGTTTCAAGCGCTGACCGCCGATCCAGCAGCTCACAGCCCACAGGCATCGAGTCGTCTCTCCACAGGCCTCACTAAATAAGGAATACACAGTTTCAATATAATGTTCCACACTAAGCATATCAATTAAGTTTGAACAAAGACTGTGATTTGGACTTTGACTTACTAGTCATTAGGTGTGTAACGTCTTGGAGATGTTGTCCGACAGAACAGCCGCTCCGATTCTGCTGGGGTTAAGGCCATCAGCACAATACAGCCTAGATCTCTCCCAGAACAGTTTCAAATTATCTACAAAGAGCAGTTTCTGTTCATTACACCAGGGGTTCTCAACTCCAGTCCTCGCTGACCCACTGCTCTGCATATTGTGTATGTCTCCCTTGTTTAACACACCTGATTCAGATCCTCAGCTCGTCAGGAGTCATCCTGACGAGCTGAGGATCTGAATCAGGTGTGTTAAACAAGGGAGCACACAATATGCAGAGCAGTGGTCGCGAGGACTGGAGTTGAGAACCCTGCATTACACAATGACATTAACCATTCATTTAGAGCAAATAATCTACTGAACCTTGCCTGTCCGTACGTGGGAAGCGGTCCAGACAAGATGATCGTTGCTTCATGCAATGTGTTGCGTACCGTCTCGATCAGGCTCCTGTAGTCCTTCAGAACCTCAGCCTAATGTTGTTTGCTCCCACAATGCAGCACAACAGCTCCAACGCACTCATCACCGTTCAGGATCTCGGGAAACTGTGCAGGGACATCAAGAACATGAGCACCAGGAAAGCAGTTAGCACACACCTTACCCTTACCTGAGGTAGACCAGACAGGAGACCGACCATGGAGGTGCCGATGATCACGGCGTCGTCGCGTTCCGACTCACGAAGAGGGGAGAAGCGGTTCCGGGTCGAGATCTCGAAGACCGGGAGGGGCGGCAGAGAGGTTCTAGCTCTGGTCCTGGCTCGTGTCTTCCGCTGTGTGATCCATGGTCCATGGTGTTGTGTCTGTGCTGGAGTGAATGAAGCCAGAGATTATCGCGTCCTCCTGGGCAGAGAAACACATGGAGTAGACGAAGTCAGAGTCAAAGAGTAACCAACCACTGACTTGTGAGAATCGGCGGGTGATGCTTCAAGCGCTGACCGCTGATACAGCAGCTCACAGGCATCGAGTCGTCTCTCCACAGGCCTCACTAAACAAGGAATACACAGTTTCAATATAATGTTCCACACTAAGCATATCAATTAAGTTTGAACAAAGACTGTGATTTGGACTTTAACTTACTAGTCATTAGGTGTGTAACGTCTTGGAGATGTTGGCCGACAGAACAGCCGCTCCGATTCTGCTGGGGTTAAGGCCATCAGCACAATACAGCCTAGATCTCTCCCAGAACAGATTCAAATTATCTACAAAGAGCCGTTTCTGTTCATTACACAGTGACATTAACCATTCATTTAGAGCAAATAATCTACTGAACCTTGCCTGTCCGTACGTGGGAAGCAGTCCAGACACTATGATCGTTGCTTCAGGCGATGTATTGCGTACCGTCTCGATCAGGCTCCTGTAGTCCTTCAAAACCTCCGTCTGCCGCAACCTGCAGTCATGTCATTCGCTCCCGCGTGCAGTACAACAGCTCGGACAAACTGAACTCCATTTTCTCGGGACAAGCGTCCCGAGATAATGGCAGAAAACAGATGGGAAATAATTAGCATAGCTGATGTTTATAATGATTTCCAATACACAGGAGTAGATGTTAAAAACCACAATCTCACAAAGTCTTGAGAAGTCATCTGAACAAATTGTAAGTACCATTCAAATGCTTATGATTTAGGGCAGATTTGACTAACTCAACCTAACGATAATAAATAAGGTTAAAGGTATGAAGATTAAAGCACACACCATAAAACATGGCGCCCAACATGGGGCTTTAACTGTTCAATTCTGGCCAGTAATTGAACAGTTAAGCGTCTGCTAAATAGCGTGTGCGTGGAGGTGCTTAAGGATTAGAAATTTATTTTCTTTTTTTTTAAACCTTATCTATACGTGGGAAGCGGTCCAGACACGATGATCGTTGCTTCAGGCGATGTGTTGCGTAACGTCTCAATCAGGCTCCTGTAGTCCTTCAGAACCTCAGCCTAATGTTGTTCGCTCCCACAATTTAGCACAACAGCTCCGACACACTCATCGCCATTCAGGATCTTGGGAACCTGTGCAGGGACATCAAGAACATGAGCACCAGGAAAGCAGTGAGCGCACACCTTACCCTTACCTGAGGTAGACCGGACAGGAGACAGACCATGGAGGTGCCGATCACGGCGTCGTCGCGTTCCGACTCACGAAGAGGGGAGAAGCGGTTCTGGGTTCGAGATCTCGAAGACCAGGAAGGGCGGCAGAGAGGTTCTAGCTCTGGTCCTGGCTCGTGTCTTCCGCTGTGTGATCCATGGTCCATGGTGTTGTGTCTGTGCCGGAGTGAATGAAGCCAGAGATTATCGCGTCCTCCTGGGCAGAGAAACACATGGAGTAGACGAAGTCAGTCAAAGAGTAACCAACCACTGACTTGTGAGAATCGGCGGGTGATGTTTCAAGCGCTGACCGCCGATCCAGCAGCTCACAGCCCACAGGCATCGAGTCGTCTCTCCACAGGCCTCACTAAATAAGGAATACACAGTTTCAATATAATGTTCCACACTAAGCATATCAATTAAGTTTGAACAAAGACTGTGATTTGGACTTTGACTTACTAGTCATTAGGTGTGTAACGTCTTGGAGATGTTGTCCGACAGAACAGCCGCTCCAATTCTGCTGGGGTTAAGGCCATCAGCACAATACAGCCTAGATCTCTCCCAGAAAAGATTCAAATTATCTACAAAGAGCAGTTTCTGTTCATTACACAATGACATTAACCATTCATTTAGCGCAGAGAGTCTACTGAACCTTTCCTGTCCTTGTCGGTACGTGGGGAAGCCGTCAAGACACGATGATCGTTGCTTCAGGCCATGTTCTGCGTACCGTCTCGATCAGACTGCTGTAGTCCTTCAAAACCTCCGTCTGCCACAACCTGCTGTCATGCCATTCACTCTCGCATGCAGTACAACAGCTCGGACAAACTGAACTCCATTTTCTCGGGACAAGCGACCCAAGATAATGGTTGTTAAACCACAATCTCACAAGCAGAAAACAGATGGGAAATAATTAGCATAGCTGATGTTCAAAATGATTTCCATTACACAGGAGTAGATGCTAAAAACACAATCTCAAAGTCTTGAGAAGTCATCTGAACAAATTGTAAGAACCATTCAAATGCTTATGATTTAGGGCAGATTTGACTAACTCAACCTAACCTGACGATAATAAATAAGGTTAAAAGTGTTAAGATTAAAGCACACACCGTTAAACATTGCGCCTAACGGTGGGGCTTTGACTGTTCAATTCTGGCCAGCAATTGAACAGTTAAGCACCTGCTAAATAGCGTGTGCGTGGATATGCTTAAGGATTAGAAATGTATTTTCTTTTTTTTTTTAAACATAACCCTCCAAATTATTAACAAAGAGCAGTTTTTGTTCATTACACAATGACATTAACCATTAATTTAGTGCAAATAATCAACTGAACCTTTCCTGTCCTTATCTGTACGTGGGAAGCAGTCCACACACGATGTGATCGTTGCTTCAGGCGATGTGTTGCGTAAAGTTCTCGATCAGGCTCCTGTAGTCCTTCAGAACCTCAGCCTAATGTTGTTCGCTCCCACAATTTAGCACAACAGCTCCGACACACTCAATCACCATTCAGGATCTCGGGAACCTGTGCAGGGACATCAAGAACATGAGCACCAGGAAAGCAGTGAGCGCACACCTTACCCTTACCTGAGGTAGCACGGACATGACCGACCATGTAGGTGCCGATGACCATGGCGTCGTCACGTTCCAGCTCACGAAGAGGGGAGAAGCGGTTCCGGGTCGAGATCTCGAAGACCGGGAGGGCCGGCAGAGAGGTTCTCAGCTCTGGTCCTGGCTCGTGTCTTCCGCTGTGTGATCCATGGGTCCATGGTGATGTGTCTGTGCCGGAGTGAATGAAGCCAGAGATGATCACGTCCTCCTGGGCAGAGAAACACATGGAGTAGACAAAGTCAGAGTCAAAGAGTAATCAACCACTGACTTGAGAGAATCGGCGGGTGATGTTTCAAGCGCTGACCACCAATCCAGCAGCTCAAAGCCCACAGGCATCGATTCGTCTCTCCACAAGCTTTGAAATCGTCTCTCCACAAGCGTCTGAATCGTCTCTCCACAGGCCTCACTAAAAGAGGAAGAGACACAGTTTCAATATAATGTTCCACACTAAGCATATCAATTAAGTTTGAACAACAAAGACTGTGATTTGGACTTTGACTTACTAGTCACTAGATGTGTAATGTCTTGGAGATGTTGACTGACAGAACAGCCGCTCCGATTCTGTTGGGTTGAAGGCCATCAGCACGAGACAGCCTATGTCTCTCCGAAAACTAATTCCAATTATTTACAAAGAGCAGTTTCTGTTCAATACACAAGGACATTAATGATTCATTTAGTGCAAATAATCTATCTGAACCTTTTCTGTCCTTGTCTGTACATGGGAAGCTGTCCAGACACTGATGATCGTTGCTTCAGGCGATGTGTTGCGTAACGTCTCTGATCAGGCTCCTGTAGTCCTTCAGAACCTCAGCCTAATGTTGTTTGCTCCCACAATGCAGCACAACAGCTCCGACACACTCATCACCATTCAGGATCTCTGGGAACCTGTGCAGGGACATCAAGAACATGAGCACCAGGAAAGCAGTGAGCACGCACCTTACCCTCACCTGAGGTAGCACGGACATGATGGACCATGGAGGTGCTGATGATCACAGCGTCGTCACGTTCCGACTCTCGAAGAGGGCAGAAGCGGTTCCGGGTCAAGATCTCAAAGACCAGGAGGTGCGGCAGAGAGGTTCTAGATCTGTTCCTGGCTCGTGTCTTCCACTGTGGGATCCATGGTGTTGTGTCTGTGCTGGAGTGAATGAAGCCAGAGATGATTGCGTCCTCCTGGGCAGAGAAACGCATGGAGATAGACGAAGTCAGAGTCAAAGAGTAACCAACCACTGACTTGTGAGAATCGGCGGGTGATGTTTCAAGCGCTGACCGCCGATCCAGCAGCTCACAGCCCACAGGCGTCGAGTCTCTCTCCACAAGATCGAAGTCGTCTCTCCACAGGCGTCACTAAACGAGGAATACACACAGTTTCAATATAATGTTCCACACTAAGCATATCAATTAAGTTTGGACAATAAAGACTGTTATTTAAGAGCAGTTTCTGTTCATTAACAACAATAACATTAACCATTCATTTAGTGCAGATAGTCTACTCTGAACCTTTCCTGTCCTTGTCGGTACGCGGGAAGCTGTCTAGACACGACTGATCGTTGTTTCAGGCGATGTTCTGCGTACCGTCTCGATAAGGCTCCTGTAGTCCTTCAAAACCTCCGTCTTCCGCAACCTGCCGTCATGTCATTCGCTCCTGCGTGCAGTACAACAGCTCGGACAAACTGAACGTCATTCTTCTCAGGACAAGCGACCCAAGATAATAGCAGAAAACAGATGGGAAATAATTAGCATAGCTGATGTTCATAATGATTTCCATTACACAGGAGTAGATGTTAAAAACCACAATCTCAAAGTCTTGAGAAGTCATCTGAGACAATTTGTAAGTACCATTCAAATCCTTATGATTTAGGGCAGATTTGACTTACTCAACCTAACCTACGATAATAAATAAGGTTCAAGGTGTTAAGATTAAAGCACACACCGTAAAACATGGCACCCAATGTGGAGCTTTAACTGTTCAATTCTGGCTAGTAATTGAACAGTTAAGAGCCTGCTAAATAGCATGTGCGTGGAAATGCTTAAGGCATTAGAAATTTATTTTCTTTAAAAAATAAATAAATAAAAAAAGGAAAATTGCCAAATAGAAGACTAGAGAAACTTAGTCGAAAAACTAAATTATCTAGAAAATATTATTTAAAGAAGACCCAGAAAGGGTTAGATGTGCACATAAGAAATAGGTTAGCATGAAGGAAAGACTAATAAGTCTATACCAAAGAGGCTAAGCTATGGCAGCAAAAGCCCAGGAAAAATCCAGCAAGACTTTTATACAAGCATATACATGGGGTGATTCTCGAGTATTAGGATGGCAAAAGATAGCCTTACAGGCAGAGACAGTCCAAGAGAAACATTCCTTTCAAAGGAGCGACTTTGACTTACAAGTCATCTGGTGCGTAACGTCTGGAGATGTTGTCCGACAGAACAGCTGCTCCAATTCTGCTGGGGTGAAGTCCATCAGCACGATACAGCCTGAGGTCAGACCGGGAGGGGTGGCGGAGAGGTTCTAGCTCTGGTCTTGGCTCGTGTCTTCTGCTGTGTGATCCATAGTCCATGGTGTTGTGTCGATGCCAGAATGAATGAAGCCAGACGTGATTGCATCCTCCTGGGTAGAGAAACGCATGGAGTAGACGAAGTCGGAGTCAAAGAGTTACTAACCACTGACTTGTGAGCATCGGCGTGTGATGTTTCAAGCGCTGACGCCGATCCAGCAGCTCGGCTTGCTTCTCCGGCAGACCATGGATCTGTTTCTCCACGTATTCCAGCTCCTGCTTCAGGTCGAATGGGTCCTCACCTGCACTCAGAGGTAACGTTAGACATGCATCTGATACACGTGTTCACCATTATAACAGATGAACAGTTAATTAGCAGTGATACAACCATCACTGCTAATTTAGGACTGAAATCCCAGATATTACCCATATCCTTTCAGTGAAACGAGTGTGAAATGAGACGGCCGATAGGCAAGATGCCACGCGTGAAATGCTAGCGGGCTAAAGGCTAGTAGCTGAGATTTGGAAAATTGGATCTAAATAGCAATATCAAAGCAATCCAATTATTTTTATAAGGAATAATGGAGGATAAGTTCACATGTTATTAAAATAGAAAGTGCTTGTTTATAAATGAGTGGTAAAGAAGAAAGTCAAGGATTGATGAATCAACTGGAGCTACAAACACAAAAAAAGAGCAGGATGATTCAATGAGAAGGAGGTAACCACAGGACAGAAGATCGTTTGTGAGAGATTGTGAGTAGCCCAAATCAATTTCCATCCTCCTCTTGTGTCTGTGGGACCTCTTGATGTGAATGCCAGTTCAGAAGAAGGGCGAACGGCCATAGAGTGTATTTTCAACGCGTTTCCATCCTTTAGCGTCATATAGAACGTTACATGACAAAACGGCGTTATACTACGCACATGGTACCCTTTATCATTTATATAAACACGCGCTGTGATGGTTAGGTTTAGGTGTGGGTAGGGGAGGGTAGTCTCATATTACGTGAAAGGATTTATGACGCCTGAGTTCGCATGTTATGATAAACGATAAAGGGTACCATGTGCGTAGTATAGCGCCGTTTTGTCATAAAGCGCTTTATGTGACGCTAAAGGATGAGAACGGTCTCCGCGATTTCCCACTTAGTGGTGAATTGTTGAGATAAGTGATGTGATGTCACTGCTTGCTGTGTGAAGTGTGAACATAAACCCACTGGATGTCCATTTCTTACCCAAGTTTATCACATTCTGACTGCATAAGGAAGAGGCAAACACTGTTGTACTCCACAGACCATTGAGTGTATTTATCTGGCAGCCCACTGTGAAGAGACACTTGAGTGCGCTTAACCGAACTGCTTTGCAGTGAAACCTCCAGCTGTAAGTTCTGTCTCTTAAAGAAGAGGATTACATACCTGTGAACTCACCTGACTGACACACACACGACTAGAGAGAGAGGACGGGGCAATCTGCCGATTCACAGTAAAGGGTTAGGATTAACTACAGTATCTGTGACACACACACACACACATCAGAGAGAGAGGACGGGGCAATCTGCAGATTCACAGTAAAGGGTCAGGATTAACTACAGTATCTGTGACACACACAGACACCAGAGAAGAGGATGGGGCGACTTGTCATTCACAGTAAAGCGTTACGACGAACTATAGTACCTGTGACACACCAGAGAGAGAGGATGGGGCGATCTGCCTGATTCACAGTAAGGGCTTAGGACTGAACTACAGCATCTTTGACACACACACACACACATCAGAGAGGGAGTATGGGGCGATCTGCTGATTCAGAGTAAAGCGTTACGACGAACCATAGTACCTGTGACACACACACACACACACCAGAGAGAGAGGGAGGACGGGGCGAATCTGCAGATTCACAGTAAAGCTGTTAGCGAATGAACTATAGTACCTGTGACACACACACACCAGAGAGAGAGAGAGGACAGGGCAATCTGCTGATTCACAGTAAGGGTTAGGATGATCTACAGCATCTGTGACCAGCACACACCAGAGAGAGAGAGGACGGGGCGATCTGCTGATTCACAGTAAAGCGTTATGATGAACTACAGTACCTGTGACACACACACCAGAGAGAGAGGGAGGACGGGGCGATCCTGCAGATTCACAGTAAAGCGTTACGATGAACTATAGTACCAGTGACACACACACCAGAGAGAGAGAGAGGACAGGGCGATCTGCTGATTCACAGTAAAGGGTTAGGATGAACTACAGCATCTGTGACACACACACACCAGAGAGAGAGAGGACGGGGCGATCTGCTGATTCACAGTAAAGGGTTACGACTGAACTACAGTACCTGTAAGAGACACACACACACACACACATCATAGAGAGAGGATGGGGCGATCTGCTGATTCACAGTAAGGGTTACTGATGAACTACAGTACCTGAGAGAGAGAGACACACACATCATAAGAGAGACGACATGGCGATGCTGCTGATTCACAGTAAAGGGTTAGGATGAACTACAGCATCTGTGACGCACACACACATCATAGAGGGAGTATGGGGCGATCTGCTGATTCACAGTAAAGCATTACGATGAACTACAGTACCTGTAAGAGACACACACACACACACACACATCATAGAGAGAGGCATGGGGCGATTGCTGATTCACAGTAAAGGTTACGACTGAACTGACAGCAATCTGTGACCGCACACACACACACATCAGAGAGAGAGGATGGGGCGATCTTGCTGATTCACAGTAAAGCGTTACGATGACTACAGTACCTGTGACACACACACACACACCAGAAGAGAGAGGATGGGGCGATCTGCTGATTCACAGTAAAGGGTTAGGATGAACTACAGTCTCTGTGACACACACATCAGAGAGAGAGGACGGGGCGATCTGCTGATTCACAGTAAAGGGTTAGGATGAACTACAGTATCTGTGACACACACATCAGAGAGAGAGGATCGGGCGATCTGCAGATTCACAGTAAACGGGTTAGGATGAATTACAGTACCTGTGACACACACACACAGAGAGAGAGGACGGGGAGATCTGACTACCACATACACGGAATACTAAAACAGGGAATAATGCTCTGAAAGTAAGCTTACAATGTCACAAGACTTCACACCAGACACAAAGATCACTCAGGCTTAAATAAGGAACTCAAAGGGCCGTTAAGACTACGAGTAAGGACATCAGTGCAGACACAAAAATAAAGGAGCATTAAGACATAAAGGGCATGAGTAAAACAGAAGGGATATGAAGTGCAAGAAAGACAACACATTAAATAAATATAAACTGTAAAAACCATCACTACAACAGGCACAAAAAACGCACAAAAGTAATAAACACAAAAGGGGAATAGGAATGCAAAGAATGAATAACCTGAGACAGTTTTCATGCTTGTGAACTTTATGGTCATGTCTAAGCTATTCTAAGACAGAACAAAATAATAAAAAAGGCACATAGAACAAAGTTTGGTAACGCTTTAGATCACAGCCCGGAAAGTACTGTGTAATTAAGAGGAATTTACAGTGTAATGTTCTGTAATTATAGTGTACCTATAAAGTACTTACATGCAAGTATAAGGGAACAATATGTACAATTTGGGGAATAAAGGGGCAACAACCAGGAGAATAAAAAACATATATACATATATACATACTCTAAGTGTTATAAAACTAAGGGGTACTCATTGGTACTTATAATTCTACTTATTGAAATACAACAATCTTACATTTGGGAGCAGTTTAACGAGACACATACACTGCATACCTTTTTGTAGCAATTTTGCTATCAATAAGACGGGTGTAGAGTTGTGTAGATATAAGATTGTGTATGAAGAGTTCAGAAGCAAAAGCCTCAAGTGCCATTTGAAATTTTCGTCTAAAGTGATCATTTTTGTCAAGCTTGTATATTTAAGTTCAGTAGGAATTTCACTTAAATGGCAATGAAGATTACCTATTAATTGTCATTTAAGTGAAATTACTGAACTTAAATATACAAGCTCAATAAAAATGGTCATTTTAGAAGAAAATTTCAAATGGCATTTAGAGGCTTTTGCATCTGAACTTTCGTATGCATTTTTATTGTACTTATCCAGTAACTACATGGAACGAGAGGGTAACAAACACCACTTTCTAATTTACAGCCCGCAATGTCACACTTAACCTGTAACTACAAGGAACAAGAGGATAACAAGCACCACTACATGGAAACAAAGAGTATATTTGCCCAATATTTAAGCAAAAGTTGCAATAGTTTTAGTTTTCAGTGCATTTTTGTTAAAAAGATTACTTTACAAATGCATAGATATGTACCCTGTAATTTTTAAAAATCCTATACAGGATGTACTGGTTCACCATTATTTCAAAAATGAATGTTCTTGCTAAATTGCTCCCAAATGTAAGATTGTTATATCATAATAGTAGGATAAGCACCCTTTAGTTCTTTAATACTTACAGTATAAATAATTGTTTAATTCTCCTGGTATTTACCCCTTTATTCCCCAAACTTGAAATATTGTTCCCTTACTTATATTGTAAGTCCGTTATAGGTATACTATAATTACCAAAGGTTTATATTATTTATTTATTTGACAGGGACAGTGTACATTAATCAGCATTACTGCAAATGTACTAGAATTAGCCAAAAGGCTATTTTTCATCCATTGTCCCTGGACAGATGTTAATATTGTCTACCTTAAAAAGAAACAGCAGTTAAAACTTTACAAGGAAAATACAAAATATAAAAACAATAAAACAATATAAATCGCAAAATCCTATAGGGTAAATACAGTGTACAAATTCATCAATTTATCAACATTTTGACAAAATTTAAATGTTGAAAAACAGTTACACAACAAAGACACAGATGGCAGCACGATCAGGTCAGGAGAAACTATATGTAGGCTACTTATTAATGCTGACATGACTGGTGTAGTATGAGCCAGTTTTTTATGTGCTTTTTAAACAGAGTGTAAGTTGTAAGTTCTCTAATGTTCTGAGGAACAGAGTTCCAATCTTGTGCTGCAGAAACCGAAAAAACATGCTGACTGAATGCAGTTTTCCGCGAAGGAACAACACAGTCGCCTCTCAGCTGACCCTCGCGTAACTCGCTCTGAGGGGTTCCTGATGTTTACAAACCTACTGAGTGGGGGAGATGACAGACCATGAATTATTTTATATACCAGACATAAGTTAGAATATCTAATAAAATTTTCCCAGTTTAACAGTTTATGCTTTTGTAATATGACACAATGGTGAAATCTAAATGGTTTTTTATCAAAAATTTTGATTGTTTGCTTGTAAAGTGATTCTAATGGTTTCAACGTTGTTTTTTTAGCTTGTGACCATGTTGTAAGGCAATAAGTGATGTGAGGCAACACCATACTGTACATAAACATTTTGGCAGCCTCAGTAGACAGGTGCGAATCGTATAAAGCGAAAATTTGCAACATTAAATTTAACTCTATTACAAACTTGATTTATTTGAGATTTAAAGGTCAGTTTTAGAGTCTAGTGTGATACCTAGATATTTAAATTCAGACACAACTTTTAATTTTTCCCCTGACACATAAATGTCTTGCTGATTATTTGTAGTGTTTGATTTCGAAAAAAACATTGAGACCGTTTTATTTACATTAAGTTTCAGGCAAGATTGATTCAACCATTCAGAAACATGAACCATTGACTGTGTAAGCTTTTTGGCAACTTGTTTGCTGTTTTTACCATGGCTATAAATAACTGTGTCGTCAGCATACATTTGAATGCAGACGTCGAAACAAACTGACGGTAGATCATTAATGTAGAGTGAAAACAAAAGAGGTCCCAAGATAGAACCCTGAGGAACTCCCGTAGACGTGACAAGAGGCGATGACTGGCAGTCACTAATCCTAACTGACTGTTGGCGATTTGATAGATATGATTCTATCCATTTTACTGCATCTACTGAAAAATTAAATTTATTTAACTTGCTTAATAATATTTTATGATTTACAGTATCAAATGCCTTTTTTAAATCGAGAAACACAACTCCAACGACACCCCTTTATCCAATAGATGTTTAATATTTTCCATTAAAAAACAGTTTGCAGTTTCTGTAGAATATTGAGATCTGAAACCAAACTGCATAGAATGAAGGGAAAAAGTAGAAGTATTTAGATGTTTTATTATTTGTTGGGAAATTAATTTCTCTGCGACTTTTGAAACTGTAGGTAAGATGCTGATTGGTCTGTAATTATCCACTAATAATGGATCTCCATTTTTGAGAACTGGTACAACAGCAGCTGACTTCCACACCCTAGGAAATACTGCCTAGTGAAGGAGAGATTAACCATTTTAGTTATTGGTTTTAATAATGTGGATCTGAGTTCTTTCAGCATACACATATCTATACCAAATATGTCTCTAGTCCTAGAAGCCTTTAATGATCTTATTGTCTGTACGACTTCAGATTCTGTTACTGTCCCTAAACTAAAAATAGGCTCAGACTTGTTAATCTGGTAAAATTTTATAGTATTAGATGAAAAACTTTGGGCAATAGTTGAAACGGAATCAATAAAATAATTATTAAAAGCATCTGCAACTTTGTTTATGTTATTTATAGTTTGTCCGTTCATCCTAATTTCTACAAGTTTTTTATTTCGAGATATCCTGTCCTACAAGTTTCTTCAATTGGTTCCAAATTATTTTAGAATCCCCTTTTGCGTTTTCTATTATTGTCAAAAAGAAATCAGCTTTGGCCTTACGAATAACTTTAACCGTCTTATTTCTTAATGTTGTAAACAGATTTTTAGCACTTACTGACTTGGTTTTAACCGCTCTTTTCAACGCCAAATCCCTCTCTTTCATTAATTTGAGTATGTCGGAATTCATCCAAGGGATTATATTTTTATTGTATTTGTGTTTAATTGTACTACTAAAGTCTTTAATTGTTCTCTCAATTTTCGCGACGAAAGATGCACAATCCACTTCACAATTCGTTCCTAAAAGTATGCGATCCCAATCTATCTGCTGGACAGCATTTATAAATCCTTCCTGGCAGTTTTTTGGGATTCCAACATGCTCCCGTTCTCTGGCAGAATAAACAAATCTCTTTTTAGAGAGCTTTCTCACCACAAGAATCAAATTGTGATCAGAAAGACCAGCCAACATATTATATGATTTAGTTATTCTCTCAGGTCGGTTGGAAAATACCAAATCAATCTGAGTGCTGCTAGATGTAGTTATTCTTGTTGGCCCTTTGATCATTTGAGCAAAGTCAAATTCGTCAGTTATTTTTTTTTAGTTTTCTTCTACATAATGTATCCTCCCAATTTATATTTATATCTCCCAAAATAATGATTTCTTTATTTAGATTAGATTCTTTCAATAATTTTTCAAATCTTTCATAGAAACTGGCATCTGAAGATGGGGCGATATATTGCAATAATTGTAAAAGACATCTGTTGAGATAATATGATTTTTAAGCCCACACATTCCAGTTCATAATCATTCTGCCACTGAATTACCTGACATTGAATGTTATTTTTTATATATATCATGACACCACCACCCTTTGCTCCTTCTCTGTCTCTCCTGAACATATTATATCCAGGGATGTGAAGAGCTGCAGATGGAGCATTCTTATTGAGCCAGGTCTCAGATAGACACAAATAATCCAGATTTGAATTAATTAGCAGATGATTAACTTGTTCTATTTTAGACAAGATACTTCTTATATTTAAATGTCCACCCAGCAGACCTTTAGGTTTAGCATTAGGGTCCCATACTATTTTCGAGTGGTTAACCGTTTGAAAGAACGCCCATTTCCGGTGATTAACTACCCCTGGATTGAGTCGCTTTCTGTTTGTTGACGTTACCATGGTGACCGGGCGGCCATGCAGGAAAGTTTGTTGTTGCCTTGTATCTTGATCTCGTCTCCCGCTGTAAAATCGCTTTAATTACGCAGTACTTTCTGGGCTGTAATCTAAAGCGTTACCCAAAGTTTAAATAGTAAATAAAAACAGATAGAAAATTAGAGGGCATAAAAAAGACAATCCTAAAAAGTGCAGAACTTTTCTGGACATAGGGTTGCAGTAACACTGTAAACTTAAGAGAATTATAATACAGAAGAGTATTTCTAAGAATAAGCAGCAAGCGTACCTGCTCTCAAACGCCTCCAAGGTTTGGTGAAGTTGGTAGAGGGACGGGGTGTCACTTTGTTCTTTGATAAAATCCAGATCTCAATTTGATCCATTCGTCATACTTGGCTCATCTTGGGATTGACTAAGTCAGGTTTGGGATAGCAGACAGCTGTAAAACAATGAGGTGTGAGAAAAAGTGTGGGATAAGAAAACATTAAAAGTAGACAGGTTAGGGAAAAACTTCAGGTGACTATCTGCATCCTTGCTCAGACCTCACACACACACACGCACACACACACACACACGTTACACCAGATTAATACACACCTATGATCCAATGCTTTCTAACACGGTGGCCAAAACAGCAGAGTATAGACAACAATGAACAATCCAAGTATAATGCTTCAGTTCTTGAGTTTACAGGTGAAGATAGAGGGGATGGTCTCAAATGGTAAGTATATCCACACACACCTTTTGGTTGCTGTGAGAGTGAATGAATGAACAATGTCTTTGTCTTACAGGTATTGCAGGACCGTTGGAGGTAGAGAACCGGCGAGGGAACTAGGAGACAGGATCTTGGAGAAAGCTCAGAGGATAAATAACTCAGGAAAGCAGACCGGTGTGTAATCCACAGACTAAGACCAAACAGAGTGTGTGACTGAGGTGTGTTTAAATACTGTGGTGATGAGTGTGCTGATCAGGTGCAGGTGAGGTTGATGACTGGGTAATTGAGGGGAGGTGATGAGCAGGAGGACTTCTGGGAATTGTAGTTTTGAGTGATATGTAAACTTATCTTGCATTGATATGGCTGGACTGTGGCTGCGTTCTAAACCACATACTCACTGGGTAGGTACTTAATTTCAATAAACTTGACGAGTGCTAAAAGTGTAGGTACTTTATAGCCTGATCATATTAAGTATAAATGATATCTGGACATCTGCCATGTTGACATTATCCCAAGCGCAACAACTTAAAAGATATGAGCGACAGGTTTAATTCATGTATCTGTAAATATCTTGATATTGATGAAACTTGTTCATTTTGTGGACTTGTTGAAGAATCAAGTGTCCATTTATTTTGTGATTGTACCATAACCAATACATTTATGGTTATTTTAAGTTCTTATATTTTTAACCCTATAATGTGACCCACAGTTTTATCTTTAAAGATTTAGAGACAAAACCCTTTCAAATAAATTAAAAATAATATATATATATATATATATATATATATATATATATATATATATATATATATATATATATATATATATGAGAGAGAGAGAGAGAGAGAGAGAGGAAATGCCATTAATATAAAACTTTGCGCATTGTGTTATATATAGCTCTTGTCTGTAGGCTATAGTTTTCCTCCCATAGAACCTATTATTAATTAACCCCTTGAGTTCTCCTTGTCCGAACTCTGTTAAGTTCCTCCACACCCCCTCAGCATTGGACATGGCGGAGCGTCTGGTGCTGGGCCTATCACTCGTCAGCAGTGTGGAACCTGTGTTAGGCTGGGTCCATACGGTGATCCCACATGTGTATTCTTCCACGGTACAGCTCCCTATGGCGAGCCTGTGTCTTTCGCTGTCATTCTGCCATCACTGTTCGGTGTTCCCAGTGTTGTCCAAGTCTAACTGAGTGGGTCTTGTGGAACAGCAGTGAATTCCTGGCCTAAGCCTCTTCTGCTAAAATGTCAGGAGGATCACGAGGCTTTTGTCTAGGCACTGGAAGGTGGCAGCTTTAGTGGCATCTACGTCCGTATTTAAACCCGTGCGTCTGGGGTGGAGTGTGAGATGCATATCTCGCACGCCAATGTGCATTGGCTTGTTTTAAAATACTCAAAGACAAAAGGCTGCCTAGCGTGATCCCATTCCAGTCAACGTCGACTACGTCCTCTGTTCCCTCCTTTTCAAGGGATATGCATACACAACCAGGACGTTACCTATATGCCTATTTAAGTACAAACAGCGACTTTCGCTGTGACTAACACTGTCAAAATTACCCCTATTTTTTGGTTTGATATTTCTGTTTGAATTTCCTGTATACATTTTGTTTGAATATTCTGTCTTTAAAGATTTTCTCATGAAAATGCTGTGTAAAAAAGGCACGCTTGAAGTTACTTCAAAGATTCATGGCACAGATTTTGGGCTCTCCCCAGCATGGCTGTGGAAACCGGTTCAGTTTATTAACAGGACCAACAGAGCCTTTGCACTCCTCAGGATGAGCTTCATGTTCAAGCCCTCCAGGATTTGTCTGGATTGCATATCCAAGTTTTCCCCTGCTGTTAGATGCCAGAAAAGTTCTTTCTCAATCAATGGCCAATTTTTAGTAGCCCTGCATGTTGGTAAAATAACTTTTTTTGGCAAACAACATAATAATTAGCAAATGGTAATATTCAAGTAGATGTTTTCCCAGGGCCAGCTCCCTTTCTCCCTCTTTTTTTTAAAATGATGTTTATTAACAAAGTTTGGCAGGAGCACGTTCAGATAATGAACACGGGTGGAGAGCACTCAACAATCAATGATAAGAGGTGTATATAGACTCAGCAGTCTCACCTCAATCCATTGACAGTTTATCAGCATCCCTCCACCGCCCCTTCGCCACACTTCTAGTCCTAACCTACTGACATAGGGGGAGTACTGTGGGTTCGGGGCCACTAGTGAAGGGCATGGGAAAAAATGGCAGATTACAAATCTTGTACTTTTAGTTGTACAAACCTTTAAATACCATTGCCACATTGCTCTGGGTGAATTTGGTTACATCACCACTGACTACTGGAGTAGCCTCTACAATTGTTATTTGTAGCAGTATTAGATTATTTTGATACAGTAAAGCAATTTTCTAAATTTTGATGTTTATATATTGAATAATCATAAAAAATCAAAGGTTCAAGCTGAAAACGATACAGACTCTAATATATATATATATATATATATATATATATATATATATTAGGGCTGTCAGTTAAACGCGTTATTAACGGCGTTAACGCAAACCCATTTTAACGGCGTTAATTTTTTTTATCGCGCGATTAACGGTCTTTTGTCCTAGCAAACTTTGTCGTTTTTCACATACTTTTGCAACAGTATGCAGCATGCGTCCTGATCCATTTCAGCGTCTCGCGCTCGCCATCCACTCAAAGCCGGCTCGCAAGCCCAAAACGAGTGTGTGCGGCGTGCCTGTTGTTTTGTTTCCGGTCAAGCTAGATGCCAATGAGATTCTGAATGTAAAGTTTACTTTTAAAAAGTTGCCAAATTGTCCCATTGACAAGACCAAAGCGATCTGTATGTTTTGTCATTATGAACTGAGCTATCATCATCACAGCACGTCCAGCCTGAAACACCACTTGATGATGGCCAAGCAAACACACACACACAAACACAGATGATGCAAATTCTCCACCCCCGTCAATATCAGGACCTCGTCGAGTATTTCTTTCACCCTTTTATCGATGGACAGTATTACATTGTGTGAGAGATTATTTAGGCTATATATGTTAGAGTGAATTGAACACTATTCCAATGTTATGTTCAATAATAATAATAAAAAAAACCATTTGCACTAAACAAGCCAATCCACTTTTCCATGTTGATAAGAGCATTAAAATGAGAAAAATAATGTAACAAAAAGAAATCAAGACATTAAGAATAGATAAAATGTGTGATTAATCGCGAGTTAACTATGACATTAATGTGATTAATCGTGATTAACACTTTGAATCGTTTGACAGCACTAATATATAACACTCACCGGCCACTTTATTAGGTACACCTGTCCAACTGCTCGTTAACACTTAATTTCTAAGCAGCCAATCACATGGCGGCAACTCAGTGCATTTAGGCATGTAGACATGGTCAAGACAATCTCCTGCAGTTCAAACCGAGCATCAGTATGGGGAAGAAAGGTGATTTGAGTGACTTTGAACGTGGCATGATTGTTGGTGCCAGAAGGGCTGGTCTGAGTATTTCAGAAACTGCTAATCTACTGGGATTTTCACGCACAACCATCTTGAGGGTTTACAGAGAATGGTCCGAAAGAAAAAACATCCAGTGAGCGGCAGTTCTGTGGGCGGAAATGCCTTGTTGATGCCAGAGGTCAGAGGAGAATGGCCAGACTGGTTCGAGCTGATAGAAGGGCAACAGTGACTCAAATAACCACCCGTTACAACCAAGGTGGGCAGAAGAGCATCTCTGAACGCACAGTACGTCGAACTTTGAGGCAGATGGGCTACAGCAGCAGAAGACCACACCGGGTGCCACTCCTTTCAGCTAAGAACAGGAAACTGAGGCTACAATTTGCACAAGCTCATCGAAATTGGACAATAGAAGATTGGAAAAACGTTGCCTGGTCTGATGAGCTCCGATTTCTGCTGCGACATTCGGATGGTAGGGTCAGAATTTGGCGTCTACAACATGAAAGCATGGATCCATCCTGCCTTGTATCAACGGTTCAGGCTGGTGGTGGTGGTGTCATGGTGTGGGGAATATTTTCTTGGCACTCTTTGGGCCCCTTGGTACCAATTGAGCATCGTTGCAACGCCACAGCCTACCTGAGTATTGTTGCTGACCATGTCCATCCCTTTATGACCACAATGTACCCAACTTCTGATGGCTACTTTCAGCAGGATAATGCGCCATGTCATAAAGCTGGAATCATCTCAGACTGGTTTCTTGAACATGACAATGAGTTCACTGTACTCAAATGGCCTCCACAGTCACCAGATCTCAATCCAATAGAGCATCTTTGGGATGTGGTGGAACGGGAGATTCGCATCATGGATGTGCAGCCGACAAATCTGCGGCAACTGTGTGATGCCATCATGTCAATATGGACCAAACTCCCTGAGGAATGCTTCCAGCACCTTGTTGAATCTATGCCACGAAGAATCGAGGCAGTTCTGAAGGCAAAGGGGGTCCAACCCGTTACTAGCATGGGGTACCCTAATAAAGTGGCCGGTGAGTGTATATATATATATATATATATATATATATATATATATATATATATATATATATATATATATATATATATATATATATATATATATATATATATATATATATATATATATATACTGTATATATGTGTGTGTGTGTGTGTGTGTGTGTAATATATGTTTTCTATAAATATTTACTCGAGTATTAAGTTCTGTTCCTTGATTTAATTGTGCATTGCTGAATTTTCTTTTCTTACTGTCCATTTTGTCACAGTAAAGATGTTAAAATGTCTGAATGCTGAACCCTTGTGCTTTCTTACATGATTCAGGAGGAAACCATATCATCAGGGGGAAAGGAGACACAAGAAAAAAAAAAAAAAAAATATATATATATATATATATATATATATATATATATATATATATATATATATATATATATATATATATATATATATATATATATATATATATATATATATATTAAATAGTTGTTTTTCTCCTAGTTATTTATTTTTGGACATACAATTTTATCTGCTGCAGGTTTACAGTGTATTGTTTTTAAAAGTGTTATTAAACAGCATTAGATGTTGAAAACAAAGTCACAAAAAAATTTAAAACAGTCACATAATAAAAATCATGCGATTGACATTATAGATTATCACTCACTAATCATTTATCTCAGGGAACAGAGTTAAGTATTCTGATGATGGTTTGAATATTTTCAGAGACAGAATATGTTTAATTGATATTCTAAACAGTCTATAAAATAGTGCATGAGGGGGTTTATACAACAATTCATATACATAATCCAACACATAATGTTCATTACAGTTTGGGTTAGGGTTACATATCCTGGAAACAGATAGCATGTTACGTAGCTTAGCAATGTTTCTAAGGTGGAAAAAGGCTGTTCTTGTAACATATGAAATATGATTTTCGAAAGTACAAGTTGCGGTCTAGTATAACACCCAGGTCTTTTACTGTAGTGGATAAAGTAACGGGACATCCATCTATATTAAAGTTGTATTGTAAGAGGTTTTGTGAGTAGTTTTTTGGACCAATAAGTAATACTTCCGTCTTATCTGAATTTAATAGCAGGAAATTACACGTCATCCAGCATTTTATATCTTTGAGGCACTCTGTCAATTTAGATGAGTTAGTGTTTTCGTATGGTCGTGATGAAATATATAGTTGAGTGTCATCAGCATAACAGTGGAAATTAATTCCATGTTTTCTTATAATATTACCAAGTGGCAGCATATATATTGAGAATAGCAGAGGGCCTTAAACCGATCCTTGCGGAACTCCATAGTCTACTGGCGTTATCTTTGATTTTTCCCCATTTAAACAAACAAAATGATAACGGTCCGGATAAGTACGATCTTAAACCAGCTTAATGCCTGTCCCTGAACACCAGTGTAGTTTTGTAGTCGATCCAAGAGATATATTATGATAACGCAGCGCTAAGATCAAGTAGGACTAGTATTGAGATACAGCCTTGGTCAGAAGCTAGAAGTAAATCATTTGTAATTTTAACTAACGCAGTTTCTGTACTATGATGCAGTCTGAATCCTGACTGGAATTTTTCATAGATATCATTTTCTTGCAAAAAAGAGCACAATTGAGCGGACACAACTTTTTCTAGTATTTTGGACATAAATGGAAGATTTGAAATGGGTCTGTAATTTGCTAAGTTATTTGGATCTAATTGTGGTTTCTTAACCCCCTGGGGACCAAGGTGTATTTGGGGTCCTTGAGAGGTTCTGACATGCCCTGACATCTGTGTTTTTTTCAGCTGCTTATAAACATATTAATGGCACAGGTGAAATTACACTATATTTAGCAGAAACAGGGCTACCATGATGTATGGGCAACATGTTTGTACATGTTTGTATTTTGAGAGAATATTGTTTATGCGTGGTTATTGTAAAAACTAAAAATGAAAGTTTCTGAAATAAGGCCACAAAACACATACTAAATATGCGTCCACAAGACTTTTGACTAATTGATGTTGTTGCCTAGGGTTTTTTCTTCACAATGATCTGAAAATCATCCTCCTAATCGTTCACATAAAACTGTGAATTGGGTTATATTGTGAAAAACATTTTTTTGTTTGCCAAGGCAATATGCGAATGGGCGTGAACAGGCCAGCCCCATCATGAATAATTAGGTGATTCTCACCTGAGAGACAAAGACACGCATAATAATGAGCCTTTCATTCAGGTGAGTCAGACAAGAAAAAATTGAAAGGACAACACACACACACATATATGTGTGTTGTGTATGTGTATATATTTATATTTCACTTAAATGACAATTAATAGGTAGTCTTCATTGCAATTTAAGTGAAATTACTGAACTTATATATACAAGCTTGATAAAAATGATCATTCTAGAAGAAAATTTCAAATGGCACTTAGAGGATTTTGCATCTGAACTCTTCATATCTCATCTGAACTCTTCATACACTCTAACAGTCTAACTAAATGAACGTTCGTTCGTATGTCCGTTCACACACCCGAATCATATTTAAACACTCTTTTTGGTTATACAGATAACTAATGTTATCCTACTAATGTAAGGATGTGGATGTCACATGAGATTCTTGTTCCAATGAAAGCGAAAGTGAATTAACGCACAGCGCGCGCGTCTGTGAATTCGTCTATTCCTTCCTATCAGACACGCATTTGATATTTCGGTCTTTGTGCAGTTTACAGATACAGACACTAACGCGATTAGAACAAATCACTTATAATAAATGACTTACTGCATCAGCTGAATCCGTGCTTCTCAAAATGAAACTGTATCTGAGGTAAGTTTTTCCTCAGGATCTCCTCACTGCACAGCAAGACGGTTTTGAAAAAAGGTTAGGACGAGGTTAGATCCGTAATAAACTGTATGTTTTTTTATCGATGTGGGCGTTTTCATGGCTTGTCTCAACATTAGTGTTTGAATAGCACGCGCTCTCAGTGGGCGGGGTCACATTAGCACCTCATTCGCTGTAATGAGGTGAAAGGGAAAATACTGACATCTCTCTCTTTTCATAGAGATTACATCAACTGAGAATAGTTGCTTTTTATATAAATGACTTCATTTAAAAGAAGAGAATCTTAGCTTCATAAAGAGAGATCTTTCGTGTCTCTGTGACAAGTATTTAATGAGTTACAGCTCTTTTTTCGGGCGCGTTTCAGAAAGATTTTTGCGGAGACAGAGTGAGCTGAAAGCGAACCCTGTTTAAATTTATTTATTTTACAAAAACACAATGTTTTGATATAAATAAGAGTGTACACAAAAAAGAAGACCCTCTATAGTTTATAGTCATGTATTGATTTTATCTATATGACCATTATTGATGGAGTATTTTAAGTCTATGGTGCAGCTATGTGAAAATCACGATCAAAAACGCGGGGGCGCGTTTTTGGTCCCCAGGGGGTTAATGAGAGGTTTTATTTACTGCCAGCTTGAATATTTTTGGAACATGACCTAAAGATAAAGACGAGTTAATAATATTGAGGAGAGGCTCTTCCACTACAGGTAACACTTCTTTCAGTAGTTTAGTGGGTATTGGATCTAATAAACATGTTGTTGGTTTAGATGCAATGATAAGTTTATTTAGCTCTTCCTGTCCTATCGTTGTAAAGCGGTGTAGTTGTTCTAGAGGGGCCATAATTGAGGCTGAATCATAAGACACCATAGAGGATTGTACATTTATAATTGTGTTTTGGATGCTTTCTATTTTCTCATTGAAGTAATTCATAAAATCATTACTACTAAACTGTAACGGTATATTTTGCTCTGGTGATGTCTGTTTATTTGTTAGTCTAGCCACGGTGTTAAATAAAAACCTTGGATTATTTTGGTTATTTTCTATTAGTTTGCGGAGATGCTTAGCCCTGGCTATTTTTAGAGCCTTTTTATAACGTGACATACTGTCTTTCCACGCGATTCTAAAGACCTCTAAATTAGTTTGTTTCCATTTACGCTCTAAGATACGAGTTTCTCTCTTGATAGCATGCGTAGCACTGTTGTACCAGGGTGCTTTAGTTTTCTCTCTAACCTTTTTTAATCTAATTGGTGCAACAATATCTAATGTACTAGTGAAAATGGTGCTCAAACTGCTAGTCATTTCCTCTAATTCATATGTTTGTTTGGGTTCACTTAGCAGCTTAGATAGATCAGGTAAGCTATTTGAGAATCTATCTATAGTGGTTGGAAGGATTGTTCTGCCTGGTCTATAACGTGGCGCAACATGACATATTTCAGCAGTACGTATTATGCAAGTCACCATGTAATGATCAGTGACATCATCGCTTTGCGGTATAATATCTATATCAGTTGGATTGGTTCCATATGATATAATTAAATCTAGTGTATGATTTAGACGATGAGTGGGGCCACTGACGTTTTGTTTGACCCCAAAGGAGTTTAATAAATCTGTAAACACAGCCCCTAAAGCATCATTTGTATTATCTACGTGTATGTTAAAATCTCCAACAATTATTGCTTTATCGACATTCATCAATAGATCCGAGAGAAAGTCTGCAAACTCTTTTAGGAATTCAGCATATGGCCCTGGAGGTCTATATACAGTAGCCAAGGCTAGAGATAATATGGATTTCTTTCTTACATCTAAGAGCATAAACATTTAACACGTTATGCTGTACTTCAAATAAATTAAACCTGTGACCTGTTTTCTGAATAACATTAAAAATATCTTTGTACACTGTAAAAAGAAAAGGTGCCTGGAGGAACCTTTTGGGGTTCTTCACTTTGCCACACCGGCGGAACCGTCTGTAGAGCCTCATGGAACCCTTTAAAAAAGGGGCATTTCTAACCACCGAGGTTTCCTGAGGAACTCTTATATTAGGCACTGCATCGAACCGCTTTTGGTGCCTCCAGGAACCCAAATTTTTATTTATTACATTTTTTATTTATTACATTTTTATTTATTTATTTATTTATTTCATGTTGTTACTATGGTTAGCATTAACTTCTATTATTATAAACAAACTGAACCAAATACAAGGTAAGAATTGTTTATTACAATTTTTAGATCCATTTTAATACATACACTTCCATGCACTTGGGAAAAGAAGCTAGTAATAGATTAATATCAATGAATAGAATACACAAACAAATAGTATAATACATAAGCAACATGAATAATCAACAATGTACAGTACATACATTAGGGTATACAAGAAAAGACATCTCAACAAAATGCATTGAAACACATCACATTAATAATAATTAAAAAAAATCAAGTTAAGTTAAGTTGTGTCAATGGACTTTTTCGCCTGTGTAATTTCACGAATTTCACAAATGTGACCGCACCTTTACTTGTTGCAACATAAAATGCAATTATTAATAAAATCTTTACAAGGGACATGTGAGGTTAAAGAGTTAGAAAAGTACAATTTTCTGTTTGTTTTTCCTCTTTACTGGTGGATGGTCCAGGCACTTCAATGATTTTCAGGTCTACAGGAGGATTTTATTTTCTTGTTCAAACTTGTATTTCAGCTTACCGAGGTGCCTGCAAAGAACCAAAATTACTGTCAGCAGTGTTATTAAAGTGATAGTTGTGAACTTAAAATAATTTCCTCAGCCTTGTGACATTCCGAACCTGTTTGACTTTCTGTCTGTGGAACTCAAAAGCAGATCTCAGGCGTAATGCAACCCCAGTCATCATTCAGTTTCACTGCAGGAGACAAGCAGAACAAAACTGTGTAAATCATTCATGAAACCATTCTTATGTACACTTGTTTAGTTCAATTCAATGCAACAATTTATGTAAAAATGGTTAAATATTGTGTTAATCTCCAAAAATGGCACAGAAAAGATCCAAAAAATATGAAAAATTAAATTGAAAAATTGGTCCACAACTCATGTGTTATGAGTTGTGTTGCAAGTCTTCTGAAGCCATATAATAGCCTTTTTTGTCTAAAAAGACTACACTTTAAGTTATAATTCAGAGTTCAAATTTTTTATATTCAAATGTAAATGATTAAGGTATAAGAAAAAATGCATATAGCATTATTGGCGCCAAATCTGTGATGTAATTTTTCTGAGTAACATGAATGAGATTTGAGAGCATGAAGGAATATTTTCAGAGAATAACTGATTAAAAAACACAAATACACAGTCAAACAAAACAAATTCACAGAGAAAAGTTCATAGTAATAAAGTACTTGAATGTGGTGCAGGTAACTTACTGTAATTCAATGTAGCCTCTGAAATGTTCAGATGATTTTTGAGTTGTTCTGGGGAAACAAAAGAACAAAGCTGATTAACTTATATCCATTCACAACATAATAATTATTGACCAGTAAAGGGCTTTAAAATGGTATTTGAACGAATCAGGGCACCTGTGCTGTAGTAAATAAACAAAAACAGACCAAACTAACGCCTATCCACTTGTGTTATTCATAACAAACGCCAATGACGACAGTCGACAGCAGGAATTAGCTATTAATAAGTTATATCAGCAATTTGAAGACACGGGTGTACAGAATACATTTAAGTGAATGACAAAAACAATCTAAGACAATCCATTATTTCTTTAACGTTAGTTCATTTACTAGGTTAGTTAGCATCGCGGCTAAAACCTTCATACCACATAGGCTACTGTGCAATAAACGAGTGGTAAACTCTGTAAGAACGTGTGTTTTAGTTTATATATGTATGTGTTTGAATATATAGTGAGTAGACTCTGTATTTATATTTCTTTGGCGAGTTTACAAACCTTGTAACGGAGAGACGAACAAACAGCTGAAGCTTTGATGAGAGGAGCCGTTACTTTCAAATCCGACGCCGTCCGATCAGCTGATCTGTGTTGCACGCGTGCAGCGCGAGGTTCAATGAAGCGCTAACTGCAGAAGAATAGCAGCAGTTTCATGACAGAATAAAACTGTTATCCTCCTGCTTCTTCTTCTTCTTCTTCTTCTTCATATTATCATTATAATAATTATTAGGCTTACTTACTTTTTTGTCGTTGTTTAAGTTTTAAATGAAACAATAAAAAGGCCTATTAAATGTAAGTATAGGCTACTAGCTGCATCAGAAGTATAATTTATGAAAAATATTTATGAATATATATATATATATATATATCCCTCTCAAGGCAGGCGTTGCAAATTTGCAACAATTAAAAACGAACTACCTTATTATTCATGATACATATTTTATGAGGTTTTTTTACTTGGAAGTACCACTGTAGGACTTGGTTTGTCCATTAGCAAACAAACAGTTTCCCACTTGCTCACCAGATGGCAGTGTAGTCTCCCTTCCAACATGTCTGTTTTCATGGGTTCCCTGAAACTGATTTTCTTGGCATCAATTTTGTGTAAGTATCACGATCAACCTCCATTAATTTGAAACTAAAACTGCATGAGAAGAATCATAAGTGTATATAGACACAGTAAATGC
>JAQIUQ010002260.1:0-32500 GCA_030378365.1 Hybognathus amarus
AAAAAAGGCTCAGGGAAAATGCAAAGACAAGAGCAGTGATAATTCAAATGCAAAGAAAAGAGATCAAAATACAAAGATGGGAAAAAAATAAATAAATGCACAAATACAAAAAAAGGGGCATTGAGACCACGATAAGGAAATAAGTGCAGAGACTAAATTTGTAATACCCTTTAAATTATCAAATGCCACAAGGAATAAATATGTAAAAATCATCACTACAACAGGCACAAAAGGGACTTCACTGGCAGAGGCATAAAAGGCAAACAGCAGAAATAAACACTAAAGGGGAATAGGAATGCAAAAGGAAGAATAATCACACATGTAGCTTTTATGCTTGTGAACTTTATTTTGTTCTGTCTTAGAATAGGTTAGACAAGACCATAAAGGGCACAGAACAAGAAGTTTCAATAGAAGTTAGTAAATAAAATACTGTAAAAAAGGGGAAAAAAGACAAAGATCAATTGAAATGGAGGGTATAAAAAAATACTTAAATTCAAAACAAGGTTAAACAATACAAAGTAGCAAAAATAAGTAAAGTAGACAAAGCTGCTTTAATGCTTTAGTATTCTATTTTTTTAAAGCGGTTAAGAATGGCAGAGCAAAAAAAGTCAATTGAATTTACTGTGCGACAATGATTTTGTATTTATGCTGTTGATTGACTTGTATTAATATCTATACAAAAGTGTCAAAAAAGGAGCATGATATTGAAAGTACACTTAAACAGGAATACAAAACTATACAAAGTGAAACCACAAAAAAAGTTGAAAGTATTATGAACAAAGAAGCAAAGGAGGATGTAGAGCCAAAACACAATCGATAAAAGGATAGGGGGACCTTTGGTGAATGAGCCAGTTACAACTCAGTGGACAGCCAACTCAGATGTAGCCATTAGAGATGGGGACCTGGGCAGAGACAAGACCACTACACTGCAGGGCAGTAACTGCCCATGGAGGACCTGACAGGTTGACAGAGTGAAAGTTAAGTCCGGGGCTTGGCACAGACAGATTACCAGCTCCACCATGTTGATGCTCTGAGGCCAAAGGCGGACTCAAGGTGCAAAGGGTAAAATTAAGGATGAACCAAAGGGCTGAAAGTAGCCAACAAACACAGGCTGCATTAACTAGATGACACAGGTAGAGGAGGGGGAGGAGGAGCAGCAGCATCAGCATCAATGAGAGGCTTAGTGCTGAGTGTGAAGAACCTTAGACTGGACTGTCTAAACAGCTGGAGGGACCAGCCAACACAGGATAGTTTTGAAAATGCAAAAAAAAAGGGTTAGGATTCACAAATGGGGTGTTCCAAATTACACAAAGTGGCATATGGGCACAAGTAAAAATCATAAAAGAGTAGAAACAGGTTAACAAAAGGCTTTAAAAAAAACAGAACATGGAAACAAATATGGACCATAACCCAAGTAAAAAAAAAGAAATTAAAATGAAACAAACAAAATCAAGTGCAACAAAATACAAAAAAGTAAGTTTACAACTTCAATACAAATCTTTACAATATAAGAAAGGCAAATAATGGCATAAAAAGCAGAAACAAAATGTTAGAAACCAGTGAAAGATAACTTAAAAAATGGCTTAAAAACATTAAAAAACAAAAATAAAAACCTAAATATTCCATAAATGCAAAGAGACAAAATGGTCATAAAATAGAAAGGGATAATAAAAAAGGACCAAGACAAACTTGATCTTAAATGGAACAAGAGGCGAAACCATAAATACAAAAATTACATTTAGTCAAATATAAATAAAAACAAAAAAAAACTGAAAAAAGAAATTGTCTTTGTGAGTGGGATACACCCCTATATATTGTAGCTTAAGTAACTTTGATTTGCACCTGCAGTTGATAGACTGAGGTGAAGGGTTAATCAACCCTGGACAAGTCAAACACAAGTCAAGATCCACAAGTCAAAGACAAGTCCCACCCACCCAATTCCAATGGTTGAACACTGAAAGAAAGTTCTCCACATTAACAGAAGATAATGAAAATGTATTAATTACACTATGAACCCAATAGCCATGCCATCAGGGGAAGAACAAATTTCAAACAGACTGAATGAAATCGCAGCATCAAATACAAATGACCACAACAACAGTGAAGAATCAAAGCAGAAAATGGGCATGATAAGACAGCCACTAATGCCAACATACAAAACACAGTCAGAGAATAAAAACAAGTGCATAAATATACAAAAAGTAAAGACAAACCATTTGATGCAGTTCCTTTCAATACAAAATAGGGACATAGTTAATGGGACGAAACACTTTTAGAAAAATAAAACAGGGTAAAGCCTATTTTATGCCCATTCCTAAGACAAGGAGCATTAATAAAAGATGGAAGACATTAAATCATAAACAAAAAAGGCAAAGACAAGAGAAAGGAATGAAATAAATACAAAAGATGGGAAAATGCACAAAAACAAAAAGGGCCATTGTGACAATAGAAAAAGAATCTTAAATACATGAGGTGAAGGCATAAATACAACAGCAGCAGTTTCAGGACTATGGTGTTTATAAAGCTGTATAAGTAAGTTGCTTTGTACAAGTATAAATAATAAAAGGCATTAATGTAGTGAAGATTTGCAGTGACTGCTGAGAAGGAACATAGCATTCTTATACATGCTCTCTCTCTTAACATTTAAGTCGAAGATATTTAATTTCAGACCATAAAAATGCAATACTTAAAAAACAAAAAAAGATATGCATTAACTGTACCATCATTTTAATGCTTTGTATTTTTGTTTCAAACACATTTGTCAATAATTTTCTTCTATACATAAGGGAATACAACAGGCAATGTAATGCATTCAATCAACAGCATAAATACAAAACATTGACATCTATATAAAAGGGAAAAAATGAGCATGAAGCAACAGGAATTCAAAACTGCCCCTTTATTCAATCTGCATTCAACTTTTTGTGGTTTCACTTTGTACAAAGGAGGATGAGTGCATGGCACACTCAAAATGTGGAGCTGGAGAGAGGTGTGACAATGGCAGGTGTTGAAAACAACTCAAATGGAGCCATTAGAGATGGGGACCTAGGAAGAGCCAAAGAAACAGGGAAAGACCACTGCAGGGTAGAGATAGAAGCATAGGGGTGGAGGGACAAAGCGAGGCCCCAAAACAGCTAGAGGGATAACTGCCCATGGTGGAGCTGGTAATCTGGAAGCCAAAGGCAGACCCAAAGTACAAGGGGTGAGCAATGAAGGATGAGCCAAAGGGCTGAAAGGACCCAGCGGACACAGGCCCCATTAACTAGATGACATGGGTAGAGAAGGTGAGGACAAGCATCAATGAGAGGCTTCATGCTGAGTGGGAAGGACATCAGACTGGACTGGACTGTCTAAACAGCTAGAGGGACCAGCCAACACAGGATTATGGGAACACTAAAGTACTGGTCAGTTTTATAATCTGTTTTGGTTTAAAGTAATTTTGAAAGTTTTAAAAAAGGGTTAGGATTTACAAATAGGGTATTACAAATTACACAAAGTGGCATATGGGCACAAGTACAATCATAAAAGGGTTAAAACAAAATGTTAAGGATTTAAAAACAGAATATGGAAACAGAAATATGGACCATAACCTGTGTACAAAAATACTTTAAAATGAAAAACAAAACAATGTGTAAAAAAATAGAAATGAAAACAATTTAGTTTACAACTTCCATACAAATTTATACAATATAAGAAGGGGAAAAAAATCAATGGCATGAAAGGTATTTAATAAACATTGAAGGCAAAAATAAAAACTTACACCATAAATGCAAAGACAAACAAAAAGAGTCACAAAATAGGAGATAGAAAGGTTTAATAAAAAGGGGAAATAGACAAACTTGATCTTAAATGGAATAAGAGGCAAAACCACAAATAGAAAAATCAAAAAACACTTAAGAAAAATTACAAAGAAAATATGTCTGAGTGGGAGCCACCCATATAGATTGTAGCTTAAGGTACTTTCGATATGCACTTGAAGTTGATGTAGACTGTTGGGGTGAAGGGTTGAATCAACCCACCAACTCCAGATCCACATAAGTCCCATACAAGTCACACAAGCCCCACCCACCCAAGTCCAAAGGATGAACAAGAAAGTTCCACATTTCCAGAAGTTCATGAAAATGAATGAATTACCAAGTGAACCCGACAGCCATCCCATCAGCAAGGGGAGAAAAAAATTCAAACAGGTTGAATGAAATCGCACCATCAAGCACAAATAAAAATGGGCACATGAGCATAGAGAAGAAATCACACAGCAGAAAAAGAGCCTAGTAAGACAGCCACTACTGCTAACATCCAGAAGGCAGTCAAGAAAAAACAAAACAAAAGAAACACGTAAATATACAAAATCCACACAGTAAAGACAAAACATTTTATGCAGTACATTTCAATACAAACTACTCACACAAGTCAAACACAAGTCAAGACCCACACAAGTCAAACAAGTGTCAAGACCCGCACAAGTCAGGATCCACACAAGCCAAACAAAAGTCAAGACCCACACAAGTCAAACAAGTCAGGATCCACACAAGACAAGACCCACACAAGTCAGGACCAGCACAAGTCAAGATCCACACAAGTCAAACAAAAGTCAAGACCCACAAATCAAACAAATCAAGACCCACACAAGTCAGGACCCACACAAGTCACACAGGTCAAGACCCGCAAAAGTCAAACACAAGTCAAGACCCCCACAAGTCAAACACAAGTCAAGACCCCCACAAGTCAAACACAAGTCAGGACCCCCACAAGTCAAACACAAGTCAGGACCCCCACAAGTCAAACACAAGTCAGGACACGCACAAGTCAAACAAGTCAGGACACGCACAAGTCAGGATCCACACAAGTCACACAAGTCAAGACCCACACAAGTCAGGACCTCCACAAGTCAAACACAAGTCAAGACACGCACAAGTCAAACAAGTCAAACACAAGTCAGGACCCCCACAAGTCAAACACAAGTCAAGACCCCCACAAGTCAAACACAAGTCAGGACCCCCACAAGTCAAACACAAGTCAGGACCCCCACAAGTCAAACACAAGTCAGGACCCCCACAAGTCAAACACAAGTCAGGACCCCCACAAGTCAAACACAAGTCAGGACCCCCACAAGTCAAACACAAGTCAAGACCCCCACAAGTCAAACACAAGTCAAGACCCGCACAAGTCAAACACAAGTCAAGACCCCCACAAGTCAAACACAAGTCAAGACCACCACAAGTCAAACACAAGTCAAGACCCCCACAAGTCAAACACAAGTCAGGACCTGCACAAGTCAAGACCCACACAAGTCAAACACAAGTCAAGACCCGCACCAGTCAAACAAGTCAGGACCCCCACAAGTCAAACACAAGTCAGGACCCCCACAAGTCAAACACAAGTCAGGACCCCCACAAGTCAAACACAAGCCAGGACCCCCACAAGTCAAACACAAGCCAGGACCCCCACAAGTCAAACACAAGCCAGGACCCCCACAAGTCAAACACAAGCCAAGACCCCCACAAGTCAAACACAAGCCAAGACCCCCACAAGTCAAACACAAGCCAAGACCCACACAAGTCAAACACAAGTCAGGAACCCCACAAGTCAAACACAAGTCAGGACCCGCACAAGTCAAGACCCACACAATTCAAACACAAGTCAAGACCCACACAAGTCAAACAAAAGTCAAGACCCGCACCAGTCAAACACAAGTCAAGACACGCACAAGTCAAACAAGTCAGGATCCACACAAGACAAACACAAAGTAAGGACCCGCACAAGTCAAACACAGGTCAAGACTCACAAGTCAAACACAAGTCAAGACCCCCACAAGTCAAAAACAAGTCAAGACCCGCACAAGTCAAACAAGTCAGGATCCACACAAGTCAAGACCCACACAAGTCAAACAAGTCAGGATCCACACAAGTCAAGACCCCCAAAAGTCAAGACCCGCACAATTCAAACACAAGTCAAGACCCACACAAAGCGGAACTAATCTCGTCATATATATGTGCATTTCCCACTGAGTGCTGAATTGTTGAGATGAAGTGATGTGATTCACTGTTTGCTGTATGAACCTAAACCCCTGGATGTCCATTTCCTACCTGAATTTATCACATTCTGACTGCATAAGAAGAGGCTAACACTGTTGTACTCCACAGACCGTTGAGTGTATTTATCTGGCGGCCCACTGTGAAGCGAGACACGTAGTGAACGCTTAACCGACTGCTTTGCAGTGAAACCTCCAGCCATAAGTCTCTGTCTTGCACTTAAAGAAGAGGATTACATACCTGTATGCTCACCTGTCTGCTTTGCAGTGAAGCTCCCCCATTGTAAGCTCTGTGTCTGTTGGCCCTGCAAGTAAATTCAATTCAATTAAAGTTTATTTGTATAGCGCTTTTCACAATACTTGTTTCAAAGCAGCTTTACAGAAAGTGCATTACAGAAAAGTACATGAAAAAAATACAATTAGTTAATCATGTAATATTAAAGTCATAACATATCGCCAGTGTTGAGTTCTCTCCACAGGCGTCGAGTCGGCTCTTCACAGGTGTTGAGTCATCTCTTCACAGGCATTTAGTCTTCTCATCACAGGTGGTGGGGCATCTGAAGTCTCAATGAGAGGCTAGATACAAACTGGAGCTGACGAACGCCATTTTCTCGGGACAAGCATCCAGAGATAACAGCAGAAAACAGAAATAATTAGCATAGCTGACGTTCATAATGATTTCCATTACACATGAGTAGATGTTAAACCACAATCTCACAAACTCTCCACAACTCAAACTCTCCGCAACCCAACCATACGCGCCAACCTGTTTGACTAAGGTTGTCAAGCCCCACTGTCACGGTAATGCGTTTCAGTGGCAACGGTCCCGTATGGCATACAAACTACCGCAAACACACAATATCTGCCCAACCACCCATAATTCACACAATACACACAGGAAAGGAATGACTGTAAATACTATGCAACCTATAAAAGTAACCTACAGACTCTTCAAGTTTTATAGTATTAAATGCATTCGATCTGATTCAGAGGAATAAAAGGTAAGCAGTATGTGAATGCTTGGCTAAAGAGATGCGTCTTTAGTCTAGTTTTAAACTGTGACAGCGAGTCAGAGCTTCTGAACCATATTGGGAAGGCTATTCCAGAGTTTGAGTGTAAAGAATTTAAGTTTGAACCTAACTTTTATTTCTGTAATATTTACATTAATAAATAAATAAAGCTAATTACAAGTAATTGTCTAGCAGTGTTGTTGAACAAATTTTAAGTACCATTCCAATGCTTATGATTTAGGGCAGATTTGACTTTCTCAACCTAACCTGAGGATAATAAATAAGGTTAAAGGTGTTAAGATTAAAGCACACATCGTAAAACATGGTGCCCAACATGGGGCTTTAACTGTTCAATTCTGGCCAGTAATTGAACAGTTAAGCGCCTGCTAAATAGCGTGTGCGTGGATATGCTTCAGGATTAGAAATGTATTTTCTTTTTTTTTTTTGAAAAATAAAGAAAAAAGATAAAATCACCAAATAGAAGACTAGAGAAACTTAGTCGAAAAAAAAAATAATAATATAGAAAAGATTATTTAAAGAAGACCCAGAAAGAGTTAGATGTGCACATAAGAAATAAGTTAAAGAGTGAAGGAAAGACTAATAAGTCTATACCAAAGAGGCTAAGCTATGGCAGCAAAAACCCAGGAAAAATCCAGCAAGACTTTTATACAAGCATATACATGGGGTGATTCTCGTGTATTAGGATGGCAAAAGATAGCCTCACAGGCAGAGACATCAGTCCAAGAGATGGAACCAGGAGAAATTCCTTTCAAAAGAGCGACTTTGACTTACTAGTCATCTGGTGTGTAACGTCTTGGAGATGTTGTCCGACAGAACAGCCGCTCCACTTCTGCTGGGGTGAAGGCCATCAGCACGATACAGCCTAGGTCTCTCCCAAAACAGATTCCAATTATTTACAAATAGCAGTTTCTGTCCATTACACAATGACATTTACCATTCATTTAGTGCAGAGAGTCTACTGAACCTTTCCTGTCCTTGTCTGTATGTGGGAAGCAGTCCAGACACTATGATCGTTGCTTCAGGCGAAGTGTTGTGTACCGTCTCCGATTAGGCTCCTGTAGTCCTTCAGAAACTCAGCCTAATGCCGATTCGCTCCCAGGTGTAGCACAAAAGCTCCGACGCTATCATCACCGTTCAGTATCTCGGGAACCTGTGCAGCGACATCAAGAAAGCAGCGAGTGCACACCTTACCCTCACCTGAGGTAGCACGGACATGACCGGCCATGGACGTGCCGATGATCACTGCGTTGTCGCGTTCCGACTCACGTAGAGGGGAGAAGCAGTTCCGGGTGGAGATCTTGAAGACCCGGAGGGGCGGCGGAGAGGTTCTAGCTCTGGTCCTGGCTCGTGTCTTCCGCTGTGTGATCCATGGTGTTGTGTCGGTGCTGGAGTGAATGAAGCCAGAGATGATCGCATCCTCCTGGACAGAGAAACGCATGAAGTAAACAAAGTCAGTCAAAGAGTAACTAACCACTGACTTGTGCGCATCGGCGTGTGATGTTTCAAGCACCGACCGCCGATCCAGCAGCTCACAGCCCACAGGCATCAAGTCGTCTCTCCACAGGCGTCGAGTCGTCTCTCCACAGGCATCGAGTCGTCTCTCCACAGGCGTCACTAAACGAGGAATAGACAGTTTCAATATAAAATGTTCCACACTAAACATATCAATTAAGTTTGAACAAAGACTGTGATTTGGACTTTGACTTACTAACCATTAGGTGTGTAACATCTTGGAGATGTTGTCCAACAGAACAGCCACTCCGATTCTGCTGGGGTTAAGGCCATCAGCACGATACAGCCTAGGTCTCTCCCAGAACAGATTCCAATTATTTACAAAGAGCAGTTTCTGTTCATTAAACAACGACATTAACCATTCATTCAGTGCAAATAATCTACTCAACCTTTCCAGTCCTTGTCTGCACGTGGGAAGCCATCCAGACACGATGATCGTTGCTTCAGGCGATGTGTTGCGTACCGTCTCCGATCAGGCTCCTGTAGTCCTTCAAACCTCCGTCTGCCGCAACCTGCCGTCATGTCATTTGCTCCCGCGTGCAGTACAACAGCTCGGACAAACTGAACTCCATTTTTCTCGGGACAAGCGTCCCAAGATAATAGCAGAAAACAGATGGGAAATAATTAGCATAGCTGATGTTCATAATGATTTCCATTACACAGGAGTAGATGTTAAAAACCACAATCTCACAAAGTCTTGAGAAGTCATCTGAACAAATTGTAAGTACCATTCAAATGCTTATGATTTAGGGCAGATTTGACTTACTCAACCTAACCTACGATAATAAATAAGGTTAAAGGTGTTAAGATTAAAGCACACACCGTAAAACATGGCGCCCAACATGGGGCTTTAACTGTTCAATTCTGGCCAGTAATTGAACAGTTAAGCGCCTGCTAAATAGCGTGTGCGTGGATGTGCTTAAGGATTAGAAATTTATTTTCTTTTTTTTAAGAACCTAACCCTCCAATTATTTACAAAGAGCAGTTTCTGTTCATTACACAATGACATGAACCATTAATTTAGTGCAAATAATCAACTGAACCTTTCCTGTCCTTATCTGTACGTGGGAAGCGGTCCAGACACGATGATCGTTGCTTCAGGCGATGTGTTGCGTAACGTCTCGATCAGGCTCCTGTAGTCCTTCAGAACCTCAGCCTAATGTTGTTCGCTCCCACAATTTAGCACAACAGCTCCGACACACTCATCACCATTCAGGATCTCTGGGAACCTGTGCAGGGACATCAAGAACATGAGCACCAGGAAAGCAGTGAGCGCGCACCTTACCCTTACCTGAGGTAGCACGGACATGACCGACCATGGAGGTGCCGATGATCACGGCGTCGTCGCGTTCCGACTCACGAAGAGGGCAGAAGCGGTTCCGGGTCGAGATCTCGAAGACCGGGAGGGGCGGCAGAGAGGTTCTAGCTCTGGTCCTGGCTCGTGTCTTCCGCTGTGTGATCCATGGTCCATGGTGTTGTGTCTGTGCCGGAGTGAATGAAGCCAGAGATTATCGCGTCCTCCTGGGCAGAGAAACACATGGAGTAGACGAAGTCAGTCAAAGAGTAACCAACCACTGACTTGTGAGAATCGGCGGGTGATGTTTCAAGCGCTGACCGTCGATCCCAGCAGCTCACAGCCCACAGGCATCGAGTCGTCTCTCCACAGGCCTCACTAAATAAGGAATACACAGTTTCAATATAATGTTCCACACTAAGCATATCAATTAAGTTTGAACAAAGACTGTGATTTGGACTTTGACTTACTAGTCATTAGGTGTGTAACGTCTTGGAGATGTTGTCCGACAGAAACAGCCACTCCGATTCTGCTGGGTTAAGGCCATCAGCACAATACAGCCTAAATCTCTCCCAAAACAGATTCCAATGATCTACAAAGAGCAGTTTCTGTTCATTACACAATGACATTAACCATTCATTTAGAGCAAATAATCAACTGAACCTTTCCTGTCCTTATTCTGTACGTGGGAAGCGGTCCAGACACGATGATCGTTGCTTCAGGCGATGTGTTGCGTAACGTCTCGATCAGGCTCCTGTAGTCCTTCAGAACCTCAGCCTAATGTTGTTCGCTCCCACAATTTAGCACAACAGCTCCGACACACTCATCACCATTCAGGATCTTGGGAACCTGTGCAGGGACATCAAGAACATGAGCACCAGGAAAGCAGTGAGCACGCACCTTACCCTTACCTGAGGTAGCACGGACATGACCGACCATGGAGGTGCCGATGATCACGGCGTCGTCGCGTTCCGACTCACGAAGAGGGCAGAAGCGGTTCCGGGTCGAGATCTCGAAGACCGGGAGGGGCGGCAGAGAGGTTCTAGCTCTGGTCCTGGCTCGTGTCTTCCGCTGTGTGATCCATGGCCATGGTGTTGTGTCTGTGCCGGAGTGAATGAAGCCAGAGATTATCGCGTCCTCCTGGGCAGAGAAACACATGGAGTAGACGAAGTCAGTCAAAGAGTAACCAACCACTGACTTGTGAGAATCGGCGGGTGATGTTTCAAGCGCTGACCGTCGATCCAGCAGCTCACAGCCCACAGGCATCGAGTCGTCTCTCCACAGGCCTCACTAAATAAGGAATACACAGTTTCAATATAATGTTCCACACTAAGCATATCAATTAAGTTTGAACAAAGACTGTGATTTGGACTTTGACTTACTAGTCATTAGGTGTGTAACGTCTTGGAGATGTTGTCCGACAGAACAGCCGCTCCGATTCTGCTGGGGTTAAGGCCATCAGCACAATACAGCCTAGATCTCTCTAAGAACAGATTCAAATTATCTACAAAGAGCAGTTTCTGTTCATTACACAATGACATTCATTTAGAGCAAATAATCTACTGAACCTTGCCTGTCCGTACGTGGGAAGCGGTCCAGACACGATGATCGTTGCTTCAGGCGATGTGTTGCGTACCGTCTCGATCAGGCTCCTGTAGTCATTCTTCAAAACCTCCGTCTGCCGCAACCTGCCGTCATGTCATTCGCTCCCGCGTGCAGTACAACAGCTCGGACAAACTGAACTCTATTTTCTCGGGACAAGCGTCCCGAGATAATAGCAGAAAACAGATGGGAAATAATTAGCATAGCTGATGTTCATAATGATTTCCATTACACAGGAGTAGATGTTAAAAACCACAATCTCACAAAATCTTGAGAAGTCATCTGAACAAATTGTAAGTACCATTCAAATGCTTATGATTTAGGGCAGATTTGACTTACTCAACCTAACGATAATAAATAAGGTTAAAGGTGTTAAGATTAAAGCACACCGTAAAACATGGCGCCCAACGTGGGGCTTTAACTGTTCAATTCTGGCCAGTAATTGAACAGTTAAGCGCCTGCTAAATAGTGTGTGCGTGGATGTGCTTAAGGATTAGAAATTTATTTTCTTTTTTTTTAAAAACCTAACCCTCCAATTATTTACAAAGAGCAGTTTCTGTTCATTACACAATGACATTAACCATTAATTTAGTGCAAATAATCAACTGAACCTTTCCTGTCCTTATCTGTACGTGGGAAGCGGTCCAGACACGATGATCGTTGCTTCAGGCGATGTGTTGCGTAACGTCTCGATCAGGCTCCTGTAGTCCTTCAGAACCTCAGCCTAATGTTGTTCGCTCCCACAATTCAGCACAACAGCTCCGACACACTCATCACCATTCAGGATCTTGGGAACCTGTGCAGGGACATCAAGAACATGAGCACCAGGAAAGCAGTGAGCGCGCACCTTACCCTTACCTGAGGTAGCACGGACATGACCGACCATGGAGGTGCCGATGATCACAGCGTCGTCGCGTTCCGACTCACGAAGAGGGCAGAAGCGGTTCCGGGTCGAGATCTCGAAGACCGGGAGGGGCGGCAGAGAGGTTCTAGCTCTGGTCCTGGCTCGTGTCTTCCGCTGTGTGACCCATGGTGTCTGTGTCTGTGCCGGAGTGAATGAAGCCAGAGATTATCGCGTCCTCCTGGGCAGAGAAACACATGGAGTAGACGAAGTCAGTCAAAGAGTAACCAACCACTGACTTGTGAGAATCGGCGGGTGATGTTTCAAGCGCTGACCGTCGATCCAGCAGCTCACAGCCCACAGGCATCGAGTCGTCTCTCCACAGGCCTCACTAAATAAGGAATACACAGTTTCAATATAATGTTCCACACTAAGCATATCAATTAAGTTTGAACAAAGACTGTGATTTGGACTTTGACTTACTAGTCATTAGGTGTGTAACGTCTTGGAGATGTTGTCCGACAGAACAGCCGCTCCTATTCCTGCTGGGGTTAAGGCCATCAGCACAATACAGCCTAGATCTCTCCAAGAACAGATTCAAATTATCTACAAAGAGCAGTTTCTGTTCATTACACAATGACATTAACCATTCATTTAGAGCAAATAATCAACTGAACCTTTCCTGTCCTTATCTGTACGTGGGAAGCGGTCCAGACACGATGATCGTTGCTTCAGGCGATGTGTTGCGTAACGTTCTCGATCAGGCTCCTGTAGTCCTTCAGAACCTCAGCCTAATGTTGTTCGCTCCCACAATTTAGCACAACAGCTCCGACACACTCATCACCATTCAGGATCTTGGGAACCTGTGCAGGGACATCAAGAACATGAGCACCAGGAAAGCAGTGAGCACGCACCTTACCCTTACCTGAGGTAGCACGGACATGACCGACCATGGAGGTGCTGATGATCACGGCGTCGTCGCGTTCCGACTCACGAAGAGGGCAGAAGCGGTTCCGGGTCGAGATCTCGAAGACCGGGAGGGGCGGCAGAGAGGTTCTAGCTCTGGTCCTGGCTCGTGTCTTCCGCTGTGTGATCCATGGTCCATGGTGTTGTGTCTGTGCCGGAGTGAATGAAGCCAGAGATTATCGCGTCCTCCTGGGCAGAGAAACACATGGAGTAGACGAAGTCAGTCAAAGAGTAACCAACCACTGACTTGTGAGAATCGGCGGGTGATGTTTCAAGCGCTGACCGCCGATCCAGCAGCTCACAGCCCACAGGCATCGAGTCGTCTCTCCACAGGCCTCACTAAATAAGGAATACACAGTTTCAATATAATGTTCCACACTAAGCATATCAATTAAGTTTGAACAAAGACTGTGATTTGGACTTTGACTTACTAGTCATTAGGTGTGTAACGTCTTGGAGATGTTGTCCGACAGAACAGCCGCTCCGATTCTGCTGGGGTTAAGGCCATCAGCACAATACAGCCTAGATCTCTCCAAGAACAGATTCAAATTATCTACAAAGAGCAGTTTCTGTTCATTACACAATGACATTCATTTAGAGCAAATAATCTACTGAACCTTGCCTGTCCGTACGTGGGAAGCGGTCCAGACACGATGATCGTTGCTTCAGGCGATGTGTTGCGTACCGTCTCGATCAGGCTCCTGTAGTCATTCTTCAAAACCTCCGTCTGCCGCAACCTGCCGTCATGTCATTCGCTCCCGCGTGCAGTACAACAGCTCGGACAAACTGAACTCCATTTTCTCGGGACAAGCGTCCCGAGATAATAGCAGAAAACAGATGGGAAATAATTAGCATAGCTGATGTTCATAATGATTTCCATTACACAGGAGTAGATGTTAAAAACCACAATCTCACAAAGTCTTGAGAAGTCATCTGAACAAATTGTAAGTACCATTCAAATGCTTATGATTTAGGGCAGATTTGACTTACTCAACCTAACGAATAATAAATAAGGTTAAAGGTGTTAAGATTAAAGCACACCGTAAAACATGGCACCCAACGTGGGGCTTTAACTGTTCAATTCTGGCCAGTAATTGAACAGTTAAGCGCCTGCTAAATAGCGTGCGTGGATGTGCTTAAGGATTAGAAATTTATTTTCTTTTTTTTTAAAAACCTAACCCTCCAATTATTTACAAAGAGCAGTTTCTGTTCATTACACAATGACATTAACCATTAATTTAGTGCAAATAATCAACTGAACCTTTCCTGTCCTTGTCTGTACATGGGAAGCGGTCCAGACGATGATGATTGTTGCTTCAGGCGATGTGTTGCGTACCGTTCTCGATCAGGCTCCTGTAGTCCTTCAGAACCTCAGCCTAATATTGTTTGCTCCCACAATGCAGCACAACAGCTCCAACGCACTTATCACCGTTCAGGATCTCGGGAACCTGTGCAGCGACATCAAGAACATGAGCACCAGGAAAACAGGTGATCGTGCACGCTACCCTTAGCTGAGGTGGCATGGACATGACGGACTATGGAGGTGGCGATGATCACGGCGTCGTCGGCGTTCCTACTCACGAAGAGGGGAGAAGCAGTTCCGGGTCGAGATCTCGAAGACCGGGGAGGGCGGCAGAGAGTTCTAGCTCTGGTCCTGGCTCGTGTCTTCCGCTGTGTGATCCATGGCGTTGTGTCTGTGCCGGAGTGAATGAAGCCAGAGATTATCGCGTCCTCCTGGGCAGAGAAACACATGGAGTAGACGAAGTCAGTCAAAGAGTAACCAACCACTGACTTGTGAGAATCGGCGGGTGATGTTTCAAGCGCTGACCGCGATCCAGCAGCTCACAGCCCACAGGCATCGAGTCGTCTCTCCACAGGCCTCACTAAATAAGGAATACACAGTTTCAATATAATGTTCCACACTAAGCATATCAATTAAGTTTGAACAAAGACTGTGATTTGGACTTTGACTTACTAGTCATTAGGTGTGTAACGTCTTGGAGATGTTGTCTGACAGAACAGCCGCTCCGATTCTGCTGGGGTTAAGGCCATCAGCACAATACAGCCTAGATCTCTCTCAGAACAGATTCAAATTATCTACAAAGAGCAGTTTCTGTTCATTACACAATGACATTAACCATTCATTTAGAGCAAATAATCTACCGAACCTTGCCTGTCCGTACGTGGGAAGCGGTCCAGACACGATGATCGTTGCTTCAGGCGATGTGTTGCGTAACGTCTCGATCAGGCTCCTGTAGTCCTTCAGAACCTCAGCCTAATGTTGTTCGCTCCCACAATTTAGCACAACAGCTCCGACACACTCATCACCATTCAGGATCTTGGGAACCTGTGCAGGGACATCAAGAACATGAGCACCAGGAAAGCAGTGAGCACGCACCTTACCCTTACCTGAGGTAGCACGGACATGACCGACCATGGAGGTGCCGATGATCACAGCGTCGTCGCGTTCCGACTCACGAAGAGGGCAGAAGCGGTTCCGGGTCGAGATCTCGAAGACCGGGAGGGGCGGCAGAGAGGTTCTAGCTCTGGTCCTGGCTCGTGTCTTCCACTGTGTGATCCATGGTCCATGGCGTTGTGTCTGTGCCGGAGTGAATGAAGCCAGAGATTATCGCGTCCTCCTGGGCAGAGAAACACATGGAGTAGACGAAGTCAGTCAAAGAGTAACCAACCACTGACTTGTGAGAATCGGCGGGTGATGTTTCAAGCGCTGACCGCCGATCCAGCAGCTCACAGCCCACAGGCATCGAGTCGTCTTCCACAGGCCTCACTAAATAAGGAACACACAGTTTCAATATAATGTTCCACACTAAGCATATCAATTAAGTTTGAACAAAGACTGTGATTTGGACTTTGACTTACTAGTCATTAGGTGTGTAACGTCTTGGAGATGTTGTCTGACAGAACAGCCGCTCCGATTCTGCTGGGGTTAAGGCCATCAGCACAATACAGCCTAGATCTCTCTAAGAACAGATTCAAATTATCTACAAAGAGCAGTTTCTGTTCATTACACAATGACATTCATTTAGAGCAAATAATCTACTGAACCTTGCCTGTCCGTACGTGGGAAGCGGTCCAGACACGATGATCGTTGCTTCAGGCGATGTGTTGCGTACCGTCTCGATCAGGCTCCTGTAGTCATTCTTCAAAACCTCCGTCTGCCGCAACCTGGCGTCATGTCATTCGCTCCCGCGTGCAGTACAACAGCTCGGACAAACTGAACTCTATTTTTCTCGGGACAAGCGTCCCGAGATAATAGCAGAAAACAGATGGGAAATAATTAGCATAGCTGATGTTCATAATAATTTCCATTACACAGGAGTAGATGTTAAAAACCACAATCTCACAAAATCTTGAGAAGTCATCTGAACAAATTGTAAGTACCATTCAAATGCTTATGATTTAGGGCAGATTTGACTTACTCAACCTAACGATAATAAATAAGGTTAAAGGTGTTAAGATTAAAGCACACCGTAAAACATGGCGCCCAACGTGGGGCTTTAACTGTTCAATTCTGGCCAATAATTGAACAGTTAAGCGCCTGCTAAATAGTGTGTGCATGGATGTGCTTAAGGATTAGTAATTTATTTTATTTTCTTTTTTAAAAACCTAACCCTCCAATTATTTACAAAGAGCAGTTTCTGTTCATTACACAATGACATTAACCATTAATTTAGTGCAAATAATCAACTGAACCTTTCCTGTCCTTATCTGTACGTGGGAAGCGGTCCAGACACGATGATCGTTGCTTCAGGCGATGTGTTGCGTAACGTCTCGATCAGGCTCCTGTAGTCCTTCAGAACCTCAGCCTAATGTTGTTCGCTCCCACAATGCAGCACAACAGCTCCGACACACTCATCACCATTCAGGATCTCGGGAACCTGTGCAGGGACATCAAGAACATGAGCACCAGGAAAGCAGTGAGCGCGCACCTTACCCTTACCTGAGGTAGCACGGACATGACCGACCATGGAGGTGCCGATGATCACAGCGTCGTCGCGTTCCGACTCACGAAGAGGGCAGAAGCGGTTCCGGGTCGAGATCTCGAAGACCGGGAGGGGCGGCAGAGAGGTTCTAGCTCTGGTCCTGGCTCGTGTCTTCCGCTGTGTGATCCATGGTCCATGGCGTTGTGTCTGTGCCGGAGTGAATGAAGCCAGAGATTATCGCGTCCTCCTGGGCAGAGAAACACATGGAGTAGACGAAGTCAGAGTCAAAGAGTAACCAACCACTGACTTGTGAGAATCGGCGGGTGATGTTTCAAGCGCTGACCGCCGATCCAGCAGCTCACAGCCCACAGGCATCGAGTCGTCTCTCCACAGGCCTCACTAAATAAGGAATACACAGTTTCAATATAATGTTCCACACTAAGCATATCAATTAAGTTTGAACAAAGACTGTGATTTGGACTTTGACTTACTAGTCATTAGGTGTGTAACGTCTTGGAGATGTTGTCCGACAGAACAGCCGCTCCGATTCTGCTGGGGTTAAGGCCATCAGCACAATACAGCCTAGATCTCTCTAAGAACAGATTCAAATTATCTACAAAGAGCAGTTTCTGTTCATTACACAATGACATTCATTTAGAGCAAATAATCTACTGAACCTTGCCTGTCCGTACGTGGGAAGCGGTCCAGACACGATGATCGTTGCTTCAGGCGATGTGTTGCGTACCGTCTCGATCAGGCTCCTGTAGTCATTCTTCAAAACCTCCGTCTGCCGCAACCTGGCGTCATGTCATTTGCTCCCGTGTGCAGTACAACAGCTCGGACAAACTGAACTCTATTTTCTCGGGACAAGCGTCCCGAGATAATAGCAGAAAACAGATGGGAAATAATTAGCATAGCTGATATTCATAATAATTTCCATTACACAGGAGTAGATGTTAAAAACCACAATCTCACAAAATCTTTAGAAGTTATCTGAACAAATTGTAAGTAACATTCAAATGCTTATGATTTAGGGCAGATTTGACTTACTCAACCTAACGATAATAAATAAGGTTAAAGGTGTTAAGATTAAAGCACACCGTAAAACATGGCGCCCAACGTGGGGCTTTAACTGTTCAATTCTGGCCAGTAATTGAACAGTTAAGCGCCTGCTAAATAGTGTGTGCGTGGATGTGCTTAAGGATTAGAAATTTATTTTCTTTTTTTTTTAAAAACCTAACCCTCCAATTATTTACAAAGAGCAGTTTCTGTTCATTACACAATGACATTAACCATTAATTTAGTGCAAATAATCAACTGAACCTTTCCTGTCCTTATCTGTACGTGGGAAGCGGTCCAGACACGATGATCGTTGCTTCAGGCGATGTGTTGCGTAACGTCTCGATCAGGCTCCTGTAGTCCTTCAGAACCTCAGCCTAATGTTGTTTGCTCCCACAATGCAGCAAAACAGCTCCGACACACTCATCACCATTCAGGATCTCGGGAACCTGTGCAGGGACATCAAGAACATGAGCACCAGGAAAGCAGTGAGCGCGCACCTTACCCTTACCTGAGGTAGCACGGACATGACTGACCATGGAGGTGCCGATGATCACAGCGTCGTCGCGTTCCGACTCGCGAAGAGGGGAGAAGCGGTTCCGGGTTGAGATCTCGAAGACCTGGAGGGGCGGCAGAGAGGTTCTAGCTCTGGTCCTGGCTCGGGTCTTCTACTGTGTGACCCATGGTGGTGTGTCGGTGCCGGAGTGAATGAAACCAGAGATGATCGCGTGCTCCTGGGCAGAGAAACACATGGAGTAGACAAAGTCAGAGTCAAAGAGTAACCAACCACTGACTTGTGAGAATCGGCGGGTGATGTTTCAAGCGCTGACCGCCGATCCAGCAGCTCACAGCCCACAGGCATCGAGTCGTCTCTCCACAGGCCTCACTAAATAAGGAATACACAGTTTCAATATAATGTTCCACACTAAGCATATCAATTAAGTTTGAACAAAGACTGTGATTTGGACTTTGACTTACTAGTCATTAGGTGTGTAACGTCTTGGAGATGTTGTCCGACAGAACAGCCGCTCCGATTCTGCTGGGGTTAAGGCCATCAGCACAATACAGCCTAGATCTCTCTAAGAACAGATTCAAATTATCTACAAAGAGCAGTTTCTGTTCATTACACAATGACATTCATTTAGAGCAAATAATCTACTGAACCTTGCCTGTCCGTACGTGGGAAGCGGTCCAGACACGATGATCGTTGCTTCAGGCGATGTGTTGCGTACCGTCTCGATCAGGCTCCTGTAGTCATTCTTCAAAACCTCCGTCTGCCGCAACCTGCCGTCATGTCATTCGCTCCCGCGTGCAGTACAACAGCTCGGACAAACTGAACTCTATTTTTCTCGGGACAAGCGTCCCGAGATAATAGCAGAAAACAGATGGGAAATAATTAGCATAGCTGATGTTCATAATAATTTCCATTACACAGGAGTAGATGTTAAAAACCACAATCTCACAAAATCTTGAGAAGTCATCTGAACAAATTGTAAGTACCATTCAAATGCTTATGATTTAGGGCAGATTTGACTTACTCAACCTAACGATAATAAATAAGGTTAAAGGTGTTAAGATTAAAGCACACCGTAAAACATGGCGCCCAACGTGGGGCTTTAACTGTTCAATTCTGGCCAGTAATTGAACAGTTAAGCGCCTGCTAAATAGTGTGTGCGTGGATGTGCTTAAGGATTAGAAATTTATTTTCTTTTTTTTTAAAAAAACCTAACCCTCCAATTATTTACAAAGAGCAGTTTCTGTTCATTACACAACGACATTAACCATTAAGTTAGTGCAAATAATCAACTGAAACTTTCCTGTCCTTATCTGTACATGGGAAGCGGTCCAGACACGATGATCGTTGCTTCAGGCGATGTGATGCGTGTCATCGCGATCAGGCTCCTGTAGTCCTTCAGAACCTCTGTCTGCCGCAGCCTGATATCGTTTGCTCCCGCGTACAGCACAACAGCTCTGAAGCGCTCGTCACCGTTCAGGATCTCGGGAACCTGTGCAGCAAGATCAAGAACATGAGCACCAGGAAAGCAGTGAGTGCACACCTTACCTGAGGTAGCACGGACATGACGGACCATGGCGGTTCCGGGTCGAGATCTCGAAGACCTGGAGGGGCGGTGGAGAGGTTCTAGCTCTGGTCCTGGCTCATGTCTTCTGCTGTGTGATCCATGGGCCATGGTGTTGTGTCTGTGCCAGTGTGAATGAAGCCAGACATGATCACGTCCTCCTGGGCAGAGAAACGCACGGAGTAGACAAAGTCGGAGTCAAAGAGTTGCCAACCACTGACTTGTGAGCATCGGCGTGTGATGTTTCAAGCGCTGGCGCCAATCCAGCAGCTCGGCTTGCTTCTCCGGCAGACCACGGATCTGTTTCTCCACGTATTGCAGCTCCTGCTTCAGGTCGAATGCGTCCTCACCTGCACTCAGAGGTAACGTTAGACATGCATCTGATGTGTTGACCATTATAACAGATTAACAGTTAATTAGGAGTATTACAACTATCACTGCTAATTTAGGACTGAAATCCCAGGTGTAACTCCTATCCTTTCCGTGAAACGAGTGTGAAATGAGACGGCCGATAGGCAAGACGCCACGCATGAAATGCTAGCAGGCTAAAGGCTAGTAGCTGTAAAGCAATTAAGTATCAATAAAGCAATCCAATTATTTTTTATAAGGAATAGAGGATAAGTTCACATATTATTAAAATAAAGTGCTCGTTTATAAATAAGTGTTAAAGAAGAAAAATCAAGGATTGATGAATCAACTGGAGCTACAAACACAAAAAAAAGCAGAAAGAGCAGGCCGATTCAATGAGAAGGAGGTAACCACAGGACAGAAGATCGTTTGTGAGAGATTGTGAGTAGCCCAAATCAATTTCCATCCTCCTCTTGTGTCTGTGGGATTGATGTGATGTGAATGCCAGTTCAGAAGATGGGCGACAGCCATATATGTGTATTTCCTACTGAGTGCTGAATTATTGAGATAAGTGATGCACTGCTTGCTGTGTGAAGTGTGAACATAAACCCGCTGGATGTCCATTTCTTACCTGAGTTTATCACATTCTAACTGCATAAGAAGAGGCAAACACTGTTGTACACCTGACCGTTGAGTGTATTTATCTGGCAGCCCACTGTGAAAAGAGACGCTTAGTGAACGCTTAACCGACTGCTTTGCAGTGAGACCTCCAGCTGTAAGTTCTCTGTCTCTTAAAGAAGAGGATTACCTACCTGTAAACTCACCTGACTGAAGCATACACACACACAGGCAATCTGCTGATTCACAGTAAAGGGTTAGGATCAGTGTTGTGCCAGTTCATATTTAAAGAACTAGCTCAAAGTTCAGTTCACACAGATGATAATGAACTAGTTCCCGATTCATAGTTTATTAAAAAAAAGAACTAAGTTCACACATCTAAAAATGAACTAGTTCACATTCATTTGTTAAATTCTTTAAGATAGGCCACCATCTTACTCAATAGAACCTCTTTACCATCCATTACCAGCTGCAAATCACTGCCACTCCAAAATGTTGAGATAGAGAATATATATTTAGCCCTTACTTAATGTGTAATCATGATATGTAGAAATTGGAAAATATAAGGTGAATTCCAGGTATACTGTATGTTCAGTGACACTTTTATTTAGTCAGCATGAACCAAATTACCCAGGACTTTAAAAAGGTATATTCAGGTTAATTGGGAAAAGATCAGTCTACTGACAAATCCAGCATATTCTGAACAGCAGTAACTATGTAAACCAGACCAAAGTAGTCATGTACTGTAATGTCAAATTTGCTTGGGTTTACCCTGCTCAATACTTGACCAACACATTCACACTTTCAAAAGGAAGTAAACAGTGAGTAAACGATGAAAATGCCATTTACATTCATTTATAATAAAACAATCTTCCTGATTATATTTCTGTAAAGAAAATGAACAGCTAGCAGCTGAACAACTACATACAGTAGGCACTCTGATTCCATGTATGGGGCATTTATTATTCATATAATTCGGGGTGAATTCGGCGACTCAAAAAAGGGGTTGGAGGTAAAACCTGACTTTTCAAATGAGCGTGAACGGCGCATGCTGCTCGTTCATCCCCGACAGAGTGAGCGCCGCTCTCGTTCATTGTATGAAAAGTGATTCATTCAGTTCAGCGAAAATATGAACGAGTTACAGTGAACGTTGTTCATTGAACGCGTTCATGTACAACACTGGTTAGGATGAACTACAGTATCTGTGACACACACACAGAGAGAGAGGACGGGGCGATCTGCTGATTCACAGTAAAGCGTTACGATGAACTACAGTACCTGTGACACACACACACACACCAGAGAGAGAGGACGGGGCGATCTGCTGATTCACAGTAAAGCGTTACGATGAACTACAGTACCTGTGACACACACACACACACCAGAGAGAGAGGACGGGGCGATCTGCTGATTCACAGTAAAGCGCTACGATGAACTACAGTACCCGTGACACACACACACACACACACACCAGAGAGAGAGGACGGGGCGATCTGCTGATTCACAGTAAAGCTTTACGATGAACTACAATACCTGTGACACACACACACACCAGAGAGAGAGGACAGGGCGATCTGCTGATTCACAGTAAAGGGTTACGAATGAACTACAGTACCTGTGACACACACACACACACACATCAGAGAGAGAGGACGGGGCGATCTGCTGATTCACAGTAAAGCATTACGATGAACTACAGTATCTGTGACACACACACACCACCAGAGAGAGAGGATGGGGCGATCTGCGGATTCACAGTAAAGCGTTACTGATGAACTGCAATACCTGTGACACACACACACACACACACACAGAGAGAGAGGACGGGGCGATCTGCTGATTCACAGTAAAGCGTTATGATGAACTGCAATACCTGTGACACACACACACACACACACACACACCAGAGAGAGAGACGGGGCGATCTGCTGATTCACAGTAAAGGGTTAGAATGAACTACAGTACCTGTGACACACACACACACACACCAGAGAGAGAGGATGGGGCGATCTGCTGATTCACAGTAAAGCTTTACGATGAACTACAGTATCTGTGACACACACACACACCAGAGAGAGAGACGGGGCGATCTGCTGATTCACAGTAAAGGGTTACGATGAACTACAGTATCTGTGACACACACACACACACACACAGAGAGAGAGGACGGGGCGATCTGCTGATTCACAGTAAAGCGTTATGATGAACTGCAATACCTGTGCACACACACACACACACACACACACACACACCAGAGAGAGAGGACGGGGCGATCTGCTGATTCACAGTAAAGCGTTAGGATGAACTACAGTACCTGTGACACACACACACACACCAGAGAGAGAGGACGGGGCGATCTGCTGATTCACAGTAAAGGGTTAGAATGAACTACAGTACCTGTGACACACACACACACACACCAGAGAGAGAGGATGGGGCGATCTGCTGATTCACAGTAAAGGGTTACGAATGAACTACAGTATCTGTGACACACACACACACACACACCAGAGAGAGAGGACGGGGCGATCTGCTGATTCACAGTAAAGGGTTAGAATGAACTACAGTACCTGTGACACACACACACACACACACAGAGAGAGAGGACGGGGCGATCTGCTGATTCACAGTAAAGGGTTACGAATGAACTACAGTATCTGTGACACACACACACACACACCAAGAGAGAGGACGGGGCGATCTGCTGATTCACAGTAAAGGGTTACGAATGAACTACAGTACCTGTGACACACACACACACACAGAGAGAGAGGACGGGGCGATCTGCTGATTCACAGTAAAGGGTTACGAATGAACTACAGTACCTGTGACACACACACACACACACAGAGAGAGAGGACGGGGCGATCTGCTGATTCACAGTAAAGGGTTACGACTGAACTACAGTACCTGTGACACACACACACACACACACCAGAGAGAGGACGGGGCGATCTGCTGATTCACAGTAAAGGGTTACGATGAACTACAGTACCTGTGACACACACACACACACACAGAGAGAGAGGACGGGGCGATCTGCTGATTCACAGTAAAGGGTTACGATGAACTACAGTATCTGTGACACACACACACACACCAGAGAGAGAGGACGGGGCGATCTGCTGATTCACAGTAAAGGGTTACGATGAACTACAGTACCTGTGACAAACACACACACACACACAGAGAGAGGACGGGGCGATCTGCTGATTCACAGTAAAGGGTTACGATGAACTACAGTATCTGTGACACACACACACCAGAGAGAGAGGACGGGGCGATCTGCTGATTCACAGTAAAGCTTTACGAATGAACTACAGTACCTGTGACGCACACACACACACACACACACCAGAGAGAGGACGGGGCGATCTGCTAATTCACAGTAAAGCTTTACGAATGAACTACAGTACCTGTGACACACCAAGAGAGAGAGGACGGGGCGATCTGCTGATTCACAGTAAAGGGTTACGATGAACTACAGTACCTGTGACACACACACACACACATCAGAGAGAGAGGACGGGGCGATCTGCTGATTCACAGTAAAGGGTTACGATGAACTACAGTACCTGTGACACACACACACACACACACAGAGAGAGAGGACGGGGCGATCTGCTGATTCACAGTAAAGGGTTACGATGAACTACAGTACCTGTGACACACACACACACATCAGAGAGAGAGAGACGGGGCGATCTGCTGATTCACAGTAAAGGGTTACGATGAACTACAGTACCTGTGACACACACACACACACACCAGAGAGAGAGGACGGGGCGATCTGCTGATTCACAGTAAAGGGTTACGATGAACTACAGTACCTGTGACACACACACACACACACGAGAGAGAGGACGGGGCGATCTGCTGATTCACAGTAAAGGGTTACGATGAACTACAGTACCTGTGACACACACACACACACACATCAGAGAGAGAGGACGGGGCGATCTGCTGATTCACAGTAAAGGGTTACGATGAACTACAGTACCTGTGACACACACACACACACATCAGAGAGAGAGGACGGGGCGATCTGCTGATTCACAGTAAAGGGTTACGATGAACTACAGTACCTGTGACACACACACACACCAGAGAGAGAGGACGGGGCGATCTGCTGATTCACAGTAAAGGGTTACGATGAACTACAGTACCTGTGACACACACACACACACACATCAGAGAGAGAGGACGGGGCGATCTGCTGAGTCACAGTAAAGGGTTACGATGAACTACAGTACCTGTGACACACACACACACATCAGAGAGAGAGGACGGGGCGATCTGCTGAGTCACAGTAAAGGGTTACGATGAACTACAGTACCTGTGACACACACACACATCAGAGAGAGAGGACGGGGTGATCTGCTGAGTCACAGTAAAGGTTTTGATTAAATAAAACAAAAAAGGGGGCAGAGGCAGTCGGATCCACATGCAGCACTACCACATGCACAGAATACTAAAACAGGAAATAATACTCAGAGAAGTAAGCTTACAATGTCACAAGACATTGCATCAGACACAAAGATCACTCAGGCTTAAATAAGGAACTCAATAACCGGTAAACAAACACAACTGAAACATAATTAAACATAATGAGCCCATGGTGAAAACATCACAAGGAGAGAGTGCCCTCCAGTGGTTCACACGGGCACTCCAGCTGGCATACATGACAACAGCAAATACAAAGATGGGAAAATGCGCAAATACAAAAAGGGCCATTAAGACTACGATAAGGACATCCAGTTTACATGCTTTTGAACTTTATGGTTTTGTCTAAGCTATTCTAAGACAGAACAAAATTATTAAAAAAGCACATAGAACAAAGTTTAAATAGTAAATAAAAACAGATAGAAAATTAAAGAGCATAAAAAAGACAAAATCCTAAAAAGTGCAGAACTATTCTGGACATAGGGTTGCAGTAACACTGTAAACTTAAGAGAATTATAATACAGAAGAGTATTTCCAAGAATAAGCAGCAAGCGTACCTGCTCTCAAACGCCTCCAAGGTTTGGTGAAGTTGGTAGAGGGACGGGGTGGCACTTTGTTCTTTGATCAAATCCAGGTCTCAATTTGATCCATTCGTCATACTTGGCTCATCTTGTGATTGACCAAGTCAGGTTAGGGATATCAGATAGCTGTAAAACAATGAGGGGTGAGATAAAAAGTGTGGAATAAGAAAACATTAAAAGTAGACAGGTGTGCAAAAAAACCCTCAGGTGACTATCTGCATCCTTGCTCAGACCTCACTCTTACACACACACACAGAAACTTCAGCATCAGTGCTAAAGCTCATTTAGGTGCATGATTGATCAAATGGGACGATCCAGCACTTTAAACTAAAACAAAGCACAGCACTTAAAAAGCAAAGTTACACCAAATTAATAAAACGCCTATGATCCAATGCTTTCTAACACGGTGTCAAACACAGCCAAGTATAGACAAACAATGAACAACCCAAGTATAACGCTTATGTTCTTGAGTTTACAGGTGAAGATACACTGTAAACCCAGATAAGTTAAGATAACTCGAATTTGAGGAAACTTATTATCTCGAAACTTTTAAGTTGATGTAATTAATTGTTTTAAGTTCGTTACACTTAAATCTATTGAGCAGATTAACTCAACTTTTAAGTTGATAAAATATATTGTTTTAAGTCAGTTACACTTAAATCTATAGAGAAGATTCACTCAAAATTATTTAATTTAATAAACTTTAATTTTAATTTGTATTAATTAGAAATTAATAACAAATTTAGTTTTACATTTTAAAATAAAAGTAATACTTAATTTTCAAGAAATAGGACCTCAAAATTAACATTAGCAAATATTATTCCTTAAAGGGACACTGTGTAGTTCTGTAGGTATTTTATTATCTGAAATCAATATTTTTATTCATAAATATGTCCTTAATGGTGTACAAATACCTCTGCAAATAATCTGACTTATCCCCGTAAATGAAGAATTTACACTCACCGGCCACTTTATTAGGTACCCCATGCTAGTAACGGGTTGGACCCCCTTTTGCCTTCAGAACTGCCTCAATTCTTCGTGGCATAGATTCAACAAGGTGCTGGAAGCATTCCTCAGGGAGTTTGGTCCATATTGACATGATGGCATCACACAGTTGCCGCAGATTTGTCGGCTGCACATCCATGATGCGAATCTCCCGTTCTCACCACATCCCAAAGATGGTCTATTGGATTGAGATCTGGTGACTGTGGAGGCCATTTGAGTACAGCGAACTCATTTTCATGTTCAAGAAACCAGTCTGAGATGATTCCAGCTTTATGACATGGTGCATTATCCTGCTGAAAGTAGCCATCAGAAGTTGGGTACATTGTGGTCATAAAGGGATGGACATGGTCAGCAACAATACTCAGGTAGGCTGTGGCGTTGCAACGATGCTCAATTGGTACCAAGGGGCCCAAAGAGTGCCAAGAAAATATTCCCCACACCATGACACCACCACCACCAGCCTGAACCATTGATACAAGGCAGGATGGATCCATGCTTTCATGTTGTAGACGCCAAATTCTGACCCTACCATCCGAATGTCGCAGCAGAAATCGAGACTCATCAGACCAGGCAACGTTTTTCCAATCTTCTATTGTCCAATTTCGATGAGCTTGTGCAAATTGTAGCCTCAGTTTCCTGTTCTTAGCTGAAAGGAGTGGCACCCGGTGTGGTCTTCTGCTGCTGTAGCCCATCTGCCTCAAAGTTCGACGTACTGTGCGTTCAGAGATGCTCTTCTGCCCACCTTGGTTGTAACGGGTGGTTATTTGAGTCACTGTTGCCCTTCTATCAGCTCGAACCAGTCTGGCCATTCTCCTCTGACCTCTGGCATCAGCAAGGCATTTCCGCCCACAGAACTGCCGCTCACTGGATGTTTTTTCTTTTCGGACCATTCTCTGTAAACCCTAGAGATGGTTGTGCGTGAAAATCCCAGTAGATTAGCAGTTTCTGAAATACTCAGACCAGCCCTTCTGGCACCAACAATCATGCCACGTTCAAAGTCACTCAAATCACCTTTCTTCCCCATACTGATGCTCGGTTTGAACCGCAGGACATTGTCTTGACCATGTATACATGCCTAAATGCACTGAGTTGCCGCCATGTGATTGGCTGCTTAGAAATTAAGTATTAACGAGCAGTTGGACAGGTGTACCTAATAAAGTGGCCGGATAGTGTATTATCTTAATTATCATGGGACGGGTAGGTTCACGGAGGCTTCCATGTTCGTCTCCGCCATCTTGAAAACCTATAATAGCAGAGAGCGTCAAAAAGTACCACCAGCCAAACGCGTTTCCACAACGCGTTTTCGTTCAGACTCAGAGCTGAGCGTCACGTGACTGAAAGCATCAGAAACGGAGGAGGAGAGCATTGAGGCGCATTCGCGGCAAGTTTAGTTTAGTGCATTGCACTCCTATGTTTTTTTATTTCTCTATTATTTGTAACGTTAATGGCGGACCATACATACGCCGAGCCACAGGAGAAGACCTCGTCGCAAAAAAAGGCCAGACTTGAAAGAAAAAGGAAACGTGACCGGAGATTGCAAAAAAAACAGAGTAAATGTCGGGATAAGTTAGCGTTTTCAAGGTGGAAAGAGCTAATGCAGCAGAAAGATTTCAAAAGAGACGCTGAAGTTGCCTGCTTTCTCCTCGCATCTGTAAGTTAATGTTACAGTCTTACTTAATTTTTTGTCATTGCTTGGTTGTGTATTTTATTATATAGACAGTATAACATTTATAGTTAAAGTTAAACAAACTCTTTGATTAATAGCAGCTGAGTAACGTTACTTTACTCAATAGCTGCCATTGTGAAGGTGCTAAAAATCAAGGTTTGTAAAGTTTACACTTTATAACCTATAAATTCATTAAGAATATAGAGATAATGATTGTTTTGCATTGTTTGCACACCTAAGGCTATTTCAAGATTTTTAGTTTTCTGACATTTTATGTTATTTATCATTTATACTGTGACCGCATCGAATAATGCAGACGCATACAGTAATTTTGTATGTAGCCTATGGCTATAGTTTCATTTGTGAACATTGGAGAGGGTCAATCCTACTTTGATCGTCTCTTGTAGCTGCCGGGTATCTTTGTCATCGCTTGTGTCAACACTCGCGCTCCTCGTCGTCCATCTCCTCGCCTAGATCCCACTGATCCACTGCCTCTCTGTCCTCTACCTCTTCCTCTCCCTACTTCTGAATCATCCGATAATGATATCTAACAATCACGTAAGTCAGAAAATATAACGAATAAAGTCGGCATTACTACTAATTACAACAGTTCATGTTTTTCAGTGTCCGCAACTAATACTGTAACATTCATTTGTTTGTTGTCACGTTGCTGTTTTTTTATTTTTTAATTACAAACCTGTTCATCCGGAGAGAAACTCGAAGTGTTACCACAAGACATCCTGTCATAGCATTTGGTACATAACGGCAACCGTAGATGCAGTACGCACTTGAAAAAGCGAGGCGCTGGAGAGCAAAATTCGTTTGAATGCAAAACACTTTTTAACCACTAGATGGGGTAGATCCCACACAGTGTCCCTTTAAACATTAGAAAATTTCAAACTCCATGCATTAAAGTACAGTTTATTTAGCAAAAGGAATTCAAACCATTGACATGTCACTGCCATAACCTTTTGAGAATGTAACAAATGTAACAAACTCAAAAGCCACTAGCACCCAGATTTTCATTTTTTACTGAATAAGAGATTTTATGGATGCACAAGAGGTGCATCCATAAAATCTCTTATTCAGTAAAAAATGAAAATCTGGGTGCTAGTGGCTTTTGAGTCATCCAAGCCCAGTAAGAGTTATTGGATAAAGTTAAAGGAGTAGTTTACTTAAAAAAAAAAAACAGTTTTCTGGTAATTCACTCACCCCATGTCATCTAAGATGCCCATGTCTTTCTTTCTTCAGTCGAAAAGAAATGAAGGTTTTTGATCAAAACATTCCAGGATTTTCTCCATATAATGCACTTCAATGGGGTCCAAACAGTTCAAGGTCCAAATAAGAGTTTCAGTGCAGCTTCAAAGGGCTTTAAACTAACACGCAGACGATGAATAAGGGTCTTACCTAGCTGAAAACGATTGCTCATTTAAAAAATTAAATAAAGAACTTTAAGTTTTAGAAGCACAAATGCTCACATTGCTCTGTTCTGTGATGCATGTTCATGTGACATCAGGTCACAAATGAACGTCACTAACGAGCATCACAGAAAAGAGCAAGGCAACTATTTGTACTAATAAAACTTAAAACTTTATTTTATTGTTTTTAAACGACCAATCGTTTCACTGCACAAGACCCCTATTCGTTGTCTGGTGTCATTTAAAGCTGCACTGAAACTCTCATTTGGACCTTGAACCGTTTGGTACCCCATTGAAGTCCATTATATGGAGAAAAATCCTGGAATGTTTTCATGTAAAACCTTAATTTCTTTTCAACAGAAGAAAGAAAGACATGGACATCTTGGATGACATGGGGTGAGTAAATTATCCGCAAAAGTTTTTATTAAAAGTGAACTACTCCTTTAAATGTGTGTGTCAGCTCTTTGGGATAGTTGAGATGTAATGCATATATTAAACATCAAAAGAAAAGCATCAGCCAACCTGGAAATGTCCCTTAAAACAATGTCACCTTCCAGCACAACAGCAATCCCAGCAGGGTCAAACTGAACAGTGGAAGTCGAGTCTCCATTCACCATGCTGACAAGAGCTACAGCTGAATCTGCAATGTCTGGCTCATCCACCTCTTCAGTCTGAAAAGCATGAGAACTTCATGAGCATAATCAGATAAATAACATTAAAATTCAAACGAGATGTATAAAAACCTACATTCCACATTTTGAAAAACAGGGTCATCTTTGTGCAGTAGACAGGTAGGGCTTGAAGTGCAGCTGTGCGTCTATTGTCAATATCGTAGAGATCCTGGAAAAAGACAGAACTGTCTTAGTGGTGAAAGAGAAAAGAAAAAAAATAATAAAAGTACAGATGAAAGAGGGGAAGAAATTTGAAGCAAAAAAAGTTCAAAGCTAGTTTTAAACTATTAACAGATAAAAATACTTGTGCACATTAACCAATTAACTTGTACTATAACTGTAATTAACAACATTTACCACAAGATCAACAGCACTAAAGATGCTTCTCAGTGCTTCAGCAGCTTAACAGCAATTAGTTGAGGAGTCTGGTTATCCACTTCTGCATAGAACTTGTTTTCAAGCTGATTTTAATAATTCTGTGGAATTCTGCAGCAATCTGAAAGCAAGCATTCAAACAAATAACAAAAAAAAGTTAAACAACAACAAAACAAAAGAAACAGACACACATAAACACACAAAAAAATGAAAACTAACAGACAGCAACTGAGAAAATTACCTGAGATTCCAAACGAAGTCCTTCACTGGTTGTGATGGGTTATCTTCAACGATCTGTTTGCGATGCAGCGCAAATGGACTTTGCATGAGTTTTTGGGCATCAGCCCAAGACTTCTTTCTGTCTTGGAGCAACAAAGATAGAAAATAGTTGAAGTGTCTAAGCTTTCAGCAGCTCTCTCTCTTTTTGTAAAACTTTGTAAGTAGTTTACCTCAGCTGGACGAGCTCTTTTGATGTTGTTGTGGAGACTCTCTGGATTATTTTGGCTTCTCTTCCACAAGTTAACAGCCACCTTTTCACAGCCAGATCTGCTGAGTTTCATGTGATAGTTGCCCATCTTAATCACAGAACCGCAATTTCCAATCCATCACTTAAATCCAAATCATTAAAATGACAAGGGATGAGAAAACCCTGAGTTATGCCAACCTCTAAAATCAGTTTTAAAATGCTGCATACTTTTAGTATTTTCACCTCTAAATTCCAAATTGTAATAGAACACATATGCTCTGGTCTCAGAAGTTTGAACCTAAATAGAAAATAAAAACACAAATTAATAGTGAGGCAGAGACATGTCAAAATCATACAACAATTTCAGAATTTGGAAAATTTGGCTTTGATTACAGCCAATTTAGTTCTAAGTAGCGTTATTAGTTTTAAAAAAAGTGAGATTAAATTAAAGTAGTTTTAATCTTAATCTTGTTTCAATTTAGGTTCTGTAACCGTAAAGCTTCAATACAAGCAACTGCGATAACCAACAGTGCCACAAATTAATTATTATC